>APFE030504436.1:0-23691 GCA_000404065.3 Pinus taeda
GAGAGAGGTAGAGAGGGAGAAGGGGAGTGAGAGCGAGAGGGGCAGAGAGAGGGAGAGGGGTAGGCGGAGAGGGAGAGGTAGAAAGAGAGAGAGGAGGAGAGGGAGAGATAGAGAGGGAGAGAGGGATAAAGAGAGGGGGGAGAGGTATAGGGGAGTGGGGGAGAGAGGGGGAGGAGCGGAGAGATAGAAAAATGGGGGAGATAGTTGGACAGTAGGAGAGGGAGTGAGAGCGGGAGGGTATGAGAGTGGGAGGGTATGAGAGCAGGAGAGGGGAAGGGGGAGAGGCAGAGGTGGAGAGAGAGGAGGAGAGAGGAGGAGAGAGAGGGAGGGAGGGAGGAGAAGGAGGAGAGAGAGGGAGGGATAGAGGAGGATAGGGAGAGGTAGAGCGTGAGGTAGGGGGAGGATGAAGAGGGGTAAAGAAAGAGATATGTGGGCTAAGAGAGGGGGAAATGGAGATGGGGATTAGGAGGAGGAGGGTGGGTGAGTAAGAAAGAGGAAGGGAGATAGAGAGGGGGACGATTGGTAGAGATAACGAGAGAGAGCACTGGAGAGGGGGAGGGCGAAGGGAAGAGAATTAGAGAGGGCAAGGGTGGGAGATGACAATAGGGTGAGAGAGGGGGAGGGGGAGAGGGAGAGGGAGAGGAAGAGGGAGATAGCAGGAGAGAGAGGGCGGTAGGACAGGGAGAGTGAGGGAGGGAGAGAGAATGAGAGGGAGAGAGGGATAGGGAGGGAGAGAGGGATAGGGAGGGAGAGGTAGGGAGAGATATATGGAGGGGAGGAGAGGGAGAAAGAGAGGGAGGGAGGGAAGGAGGAATAGTGGCTGAGAGGCACAGAGAGGAGAAGAGATAGGGAGAGAAGGAGGGTGAGCGGGGGGAGAGAGATAGAGAGAGATTGAGATAGGTAATGAGAGGGAGATAATGAGAGTGAGATAGACAAGGAGAGAAAGGTAGGGAAAGAGGGAGAGACAGAGAGAGGTAGGGGAGGGATATGGAGATGGGGAGAGAGCACAAGAGGAGGATCGATCTATGTCGCGAAAGGGGGCCTAGGAGAGGGAGAGGGAGAGGAAAATGGAGAGAATGGGAGAGAGGATGAATGGAGGACATGGAGAGAGAGGGAGAGAGCAAGAGAGAGGGAGAGAGCGAGAGGGAGAGAAAAGAGGGGAAGAAAGAGTGGGAGAGGGAGGGAGGGAGGGGGAAGAAACTGGGATAGTAGGAGAGGGAAAGGGGGAGTAGGAGCAAGAGAGAGAGAGAGAGAGAGAGGTAGAGAGAGAGAGAGACGAAATAACATCATAATATCATGGAAAATAATCGACATGGCATTATAAGAATACAACATCATTATCCTTACATTTAAAATTTATAGTAATAAATACAAAATAAAATAAAATATCAAGTTTTACATCCAATACAACACCTTCCTAAACCATAATACCACCATGGAATGTTGAAATACATCTCTTAAGTGATAATTTTGATATGCATTTTCTCGCTTATTTCCAATTTCATGACCAACAAGAGGCTATGCCATACTCAAAAGAAGATCCCTCATCTATTATCTTTCTTTTCTAGTATATGAAACGTAAATTAAGCCATAATAACATATAAATTTGTTAATAAGAAATTATCCTTCAATCAACCCTAGTTTCCAAAATTATGAAAAGTTACTCACTGTTATGAACTACAAGATCATACTACCGATAAATAAATTTAAAACATTATTATGCCAAAAAAATCATGAATCATAGTAAAATCTAAATTGAATATATCTAACAAAATGACATTCCTCAATAATTTTCAAATTATAAAAATCTTTTTTTATCTTTCTCACATACTCAATTAAATCACACTCTTTAAATTTATTAGGTAACTATCATAATTTTAAAATATATACCTCTATATGAAATTTAACTTCCAATATACTTATTAATATATTATTTTCAATTTTAATATTAATACCATAATCTTAATTTCATGAACAAGAATCATTACAAAATTATGTATTATAATTAGATTACATCCATTGTTTTTAACTATTTATCATTCATAACACTAATATTTTAAAATTTCCATCAACACATTCCAAAACTTACTACTAAAATAAATACTTGATGAATTGTATTAAACTTACTCATACTTATATCAAAATATTTGTTCACTTAAAATAAAATAAATATAAATTTATTTTACTTTTTACATAAAAGTTTGTCATAATTTTTTTTTAATAACTTAAAATGTCTCTAAAATTATATGTAATTTAACCAATAATCTACACTTTTTTTAAACACTAAATATTCTCATTTATTTAATGACATAAATTTTATTGCCATATATAAAATCCAAAATCTTATTACTATTAATTAATTTACCAATAATAAACACATGACACTTATAAATACTAATGACATAGAGTGATACATCATGTAATGGGAGACTTGATTGTCTGTGAAGCTTGAATGAACTAGAGATGAAGATTTATCATGTGTGGCTAAACTTTTATTAGATTAATGCCTCCCACCATGTGCCACAACTTGAGATAAAATCTACACTCCAAACAAGAAAGAAAATGGAGGAAAAAATTGAGGTATATCCATTTTAAGGCAAGGAAAAATTAAATCCTCCTTTTTGATTTCTTATAAGTTTATTAATCCAATAATGCCACATCATTTACATCATGGTTCATGGCCCATTTCATATGTATTTTTTCCTAAGGTTAACCAATTTTATAGGAAGACATATTTTTGATTGCTCTATCAATTTGTATATTTTGAATTATATGTCCCAAAAATTAATTCTCAGTGGTTCTCTAAATTCTTTTCTCAGAAGAAAAAATATTTTCTATCTTTCTATTCATATTAAGTTATAGATACATTATAGTTTTCATTTTACATGGATACATTACAATTCCATTTTACCATGATCACGATATGAGCTTCATGTGAAACACTAGTAGCATACTAATCTTATTATGAGGAGAACAATTACAAATTACATTAACAATATATTACAAAAACTAACAAAATTTGATGTCAGGTCCATGGAGCCTTTCTAGAATGATGGGTCCTTTTTAGTTGTTTAAAAATGATCAAAATTTGCTTCTATTTTGTTGTTAATTAATATTATATTTCAATAACATTTTGAATTTTCTTCAATTTCTTTTTCCATTTTGTTTCGGCAGGGGCTCTCTATTGAGTAGTATTTAAGTTTGAAGAGATGGTCTTAATTTCAAATGAAATAATATATATTCATCTAAACCAATAAATATTAAAGGTTATTAAAAAAATTATACTTGTATTGACCACTGTATATTAAATAGACCCCTCAAAGAATGTCAAAATGAAATAGTGTCCTAAATTTTTAAAATCTTAACAATTTAAAAGCTATCTACATTAAAATCACAATGAAATCTCAATAAAACATAGTAAATAAGAAAAAAAAATTCTCAAATTCCATTTAAAAATATAATCATATGTTTCTTTTATTCATTTGATGATATTCAGAAGTATTTGGATTTACATCATTGAAAATATAATCTATCTGTCCAATGGAAAAGGCTTTCTGTTTTTCATTTATTTCCATATATCATAAATAACGTTCCAATCTGCCTCTTTTAAAGCATGTAGACCACTAAGAGACAAAAACATTAAGGTCTCTAGCTCTTAATGAAAGTCTTGAGCTACCATCATTGGTATTGAGCCATTGTTTTAGGCTTTAGGCTTACATTATTTTTTGGCTGGTCATAAACTTATGGAAGAATTAATTGTTTGTTAATTAAGAGCATCCAATTAAAACTTTGATTTAAATTTCTTCAGTACACTTCTTATGAGAAAAAATTAAATTGGTTGACCTAGGGATTGGATTTTATCTTTCAAACACAAACCACAACGTATGTTCTATAGGTTTCTTTGGTTTTTTTTGTTTTTTCTAAAATATAATAGGGAAGTTATTCCATGTCATTTAATTTGTTTTAATTTTAATATTTAAAATTAAAATGATTTGATCTAGGATTTCACATTGATTATTATTGTCAAAATCAATATATCTTATTTATAGTGATGTAATATTAAAATTCTTGAAATGGGGTATGAATTTTATTTGTGATGAACAAAAATAATGCAAAATATATAATTTATTTACGTGATTTTAGTTAAATAATTAATATCAAATCTTCTTCTTCTTTTCCCATTTGCATAATTCATCTTATAATGTTTTCTTTTACGAGATATCAATGGTAAAATTAATTTATAATGTAAATTAATCTTATTAAAATAAAACTAATAACAAAAAAGGTTAACGTGAAGATCCTATAGGTTCTAAGTGTTTGAATCGAGATTTGATACAAAATGCAATCATCAGAGATAATTAATAATTAAAATAGAAATATTCAACTCATTACAATATAAGTTACAAAAAAATGAGAAGTAAAGACTTATTTGTAAAGCGAAGATATCTCTTACTGCATATTTTGAACTTGTTTTTCTTCTTGGATCTTGTTGGCCACAACAGCACTTTGGAGATGACTCTCCATCCAATTGTAGGCTCAACTGCATAGAATATTTATATAGTTGGCCACCTGAGAGCCCTCAATCAACTATTATAGCTAGTTTATATTTTTTCTTCAACATTCTTCTCTAGAAATAATGAATGGCTATATTCTACCTTTCATCCATTAAATAGAATGAGGATTGGATGGGAATCTATGTGACATGATGCCAACTTCTATTTTTCTTTTCCTAAGCTTTCTTAATTCAATTTTTTTCTTAATTTATTAATGTTTACTTTCTATTAACTTATTCTTACTATTTTTATAGCTTATTTTTATTTACCTATTAGAGATTTCACTTTGTTATCTATTATTTTATTTATTTACTATTATTGTCTTTCTTTATTATTTGTTATTTTATTTATTTATTACTATTATCATCATCATGTATTTATACATTAATATTCATTATTATTATTATTAGAAATATTATTTTTTGATCTATTAATATGGGGCATTACAATTGAAAAAATTGTATGAGTTGAGAGCAGAAATATCTAGGTACACACAGAAGTCACTTCAATTGTTAGAAGGTAGCGTGCTTTATATTTTCTTTGTCATCTTCCATGCCAATGCCCAATATTGAAATCGAAACTCATTTTATGGTAATATTCATATGATTTCCATGTCTAAAATAGGTGTTGCAAATTTTGGGTTCTTCACCCTTTCACATATATCTATTCCACAAAAACAATAAAGGAACATGTATGCCATTTTGCGGTCCTCTATATAGTCACTCTAGTTACTTGAATATTGGTAAATACAATTATAACATTTTTCTGTATAGTATCTGCATGGATGGTTATGTTTATAGAAACTTTAACAACAAAAACCTATCATATATTTGTTGTCATCCATGAATTCATGGGAAAAACAAAAGGGTTCATAAATAGGTATAAGTCCTCATTTTTTAGTGCAAATTATTACTTTGAGGAACACTTCATTGACAAAGAGTTCTTTATGATTTGTATTTGTGTATGCAATACAAAGTTTGTCTACTCGTGATGATTTTTCAATAAGCTATAACTTGTGTAGACCACCTGGTCATAAAAAATTCCTTTCATTGGGTGTACCTCTAGATGTCCCCTTGGGGCAAAAATAAAAAATGATTAAGAAATTCCATGCTTCTGCTAAATGTTTGGTGCAATGTTTAAACATAATAAATGTATTTTCTTACTAATAATATTGATGTGATGTTCAATATTTTAACAATTACGATTCTAATGAAGAGAAACTTAAATACCATGTACTATTACATGGCAATATGATTTTAAATCAAGAAAATGTTATTAAATGAGAAAATATCATAGGGGAAACATACCAAGCATGGTTGAATCAACCACTTATTTAATTTCCACGACATTCAAAATCACCAATTCATAACGTCTATAATAACATAAGTTCTTCACATGTTAAGGATGAAGGAAACTCTATAGAGATTAGTATGGATGATTTTGTATCTAATACCCATGCCATGGAGGGAATATTGGTACATGCATTCGAACATAATGAACTAGGGTATGACATTGATATTGCCAATACATTCTTCCAAATAATGAATCTACTTCCACCTCATTTCTAAAAATAAGTATACTTTCCAATATTGTTTAGACAATATTTTGATGACACACCATCAGACTTCCAACACCTAATAAATGGAATATTCATCAAAACAATTTCATCATACTATTGGTAACCACATATTTTCGTCATACATTCAACGTATTTACACATCATAGTGTTTTTCTCACTTGTGACCCAAATCCCATCACTAGTATAATGACATAATCATTGACTTTTTGTCGTAGATGTGATGGACATTTGATAGACATATCATCAAACTTGTGATGAATTAGTCGTAAGAAGTTGTTGTTGCCACAACCCTAATGAAAAAATGTCCCAACTTCTTCAAATTATGTGCACAAGTGCAACAATACGATATTCCCAAGTTCAATGGGCTATAATCACAAGTTCAAAAAATACTACATTGTAATTCGAACGAATAGGATATATTTTTTCTCTTTAAAAACCAGCATCATGTTGTCATAAATGTGATGATCCGAACACTCGAGGTTCGTCAAACTGTGGTCACAAGTTCATTGAATGATATGTTCCAATTAAGATAAATAGGGAATATTATCCATAAACGAACATAATGTTGTCACAAGTGTGACAATCTAGACATTCCGAGTTCATGGGAGTGAGGTTACAAGCCCAGTAGGCCATACATCACACTTCTAAAAAACATGGCATGATTTGTATAAGAAAATTCCAAATAAAACTTAGTCAAGATATTCATATCACCATTGATTTAGTGAAGACTTGGATGTTCTCATCTATGGCCTTCACTTTCTTGATAAGTTATAATTTTTTACTCTCTTCTACCACATTCACATTAACTATTATGTAGAAGTGGTGATAAGGGAGTTTCTTTATAAATTTACCTTTTTATGAAAACCAAAACTATTGTCATATAGGTATACTATATGTATATCAAATAACCTCTTAACATCGTAGCTATTTTTGCTGCAAAAAAGTAGGAATTCCCCTTTTGTCTTACCATGCCTAGGCCTTGAGGCCTTCACCTTATCCCTCTTCTCTTCATCTTCTTCCAATGTTTTCTTCTCTCATTTGCATATATTTTTGCACTTCTCAAAGTGATTCCACGCCTCCTAAGAAAGGATGTCTTCCAATGAATTTTTTTTGCCATTTCTCCCTCCTTTCTGAGTAGACTTGGGTTTCTTGTTTCTTAGTCAAGTTCCTTCCTCCAACAAGAAAAAATTCCCTATTTGTTTGATATTTAATGGCTTGTGGTTATTTTCTGTGAAATTATTAACCATCAAGTTGATTGCATTTAGTTTCACACCAAAATCAATGGAGTTCCACCCTTGATATTATTTGAGTTATAATTTGTTGGGTTTGATATAACTTAAGCGATTTTTTATTATGTTGTCCATGGACTCCAGAGATTCGTGACCACTACATCCATAGAATATTTATAACATGAACATCCACCTGAAGGGATCACTTCCTGTCGGCTCAACCATGGAGCTTGACCTAGAGGGTTTTGAGAGAATTGAACTTGTGACCTCTCATCAGAAAATGTGATTTCAAATTGTGAGATTGTTGGTGTGATTATAGCTTTTAGTGTAACATTTGATGCATCTAAGACAACTTGGTGAGCTTGAAGAGATGCCTTGAAAACCTACAATATTGTTGACCAAAAATTGTAGATGGCAAATGCTCTAGTTAGGATCTAGAAGGACCTATATTGCCTTTTCTAAGGTGCACTAGAAAGACACGTTGTATAACATATAATGTCTAAGGCATTGTATTTTATCTTCATTTATGTTGTAATAATAACTCTACCCTTGTTGTCTAAAATTTTGTGATGTATTTCTAAGGATTTCACGTACATTTTGATTTATAATAGACAAATTAGGTATTTGGGAATTGAGAGTGATGGGGGGATGGTTAAAGCCACCATATGCGCTTCCAAAATACTTGGAATCTCAATATTCCTTGTATAAACCATGGTAAATCCATGATTTATAATAGATAAATTAGGTATTTGAGAACTGAGACTGATGGGGGGATAGTTAAAGCCACTATATGAGCTTCCAAAATCACATTGAATCTCAATATTCTTTGTATCAACAATGATAAATACATTAGCATGTTCAACAACAGTTTTGTTTTGAATACTTAATGTTATATTATGTTTTAATTTAATTATCACACAACATTCACAATTAACATCGGTTGAATTCTTTTTTATTGAATATGTAAATATTAGTGAATGTTGTATTTTTCAAACTTCATACAGATTTTATAAAATTTAATTCAATATTAAAAATATATATTTAATATTATTATTTATATTAATGTATTTTTAATTACAAATACAAATATTAAAACTACATTAAACTTAAAATAACGTTTATAAAACTATTATTTATATTACTAATAAAATAAATTTAAAATAGTCTCAAAAAAGAAAGTTTAATATCTAAATATGAGTGAATGTTGTATTTTTCAAATTTCGTACAGATTTTATAAATTTTATTTTAATATTAAAAATATATATGTTATCTTATTATTAATATTAATGTATTTTTAATTACAAATACAAATATTAAAACTACAACAAGGTTTATAAAACTATTATTTTTATTATTAATAAAATAAATTTAAAATCATCTTAATAAAATAAAGTTTAATATGCCTATGACCACATGTAATAATGTTCTTATGTTCTTCCAAATGGTTCTTGTTGAAGTTTGTTATGAGAATTTAGCTACTGTAAGCTACAATTACTTTTGAAAAGTTTTAATGCAATAGAATTGCAATGCAGTACAATTGTTAAAGAATAGCTCACATAGTGCATGAACGAGTTTAAAATCTAGGTTTTGAGTTTTAGATTGAAGTGAAGTTTCCTATGAGAATTTAGCCAATGTACACTACAACTCTTCTTGCAAAATTATAATCTAATAAAATTTCAATGCAATACGCTTGATATAGAATAACTAACATAATGTACGAATCAGTTTCAAATTGAGGTTTTGAGATTTAAATTAAGGTTTAATTAAAATAGCCAAATCAGTTTCAAATTTAGGTTTTGAGTTTTTTACTAAGGTTTAATTAAAACTAACCAAGGTACATACATACCTTATAAAGCTGGTAGTAAACAACTCTTTGTTTTGAGTGATTGAAGATTTTTTATAAAGAAAGTTTGGTCTCTTTGGATATTACAATAATAATACAATAATAATAAAATTAGTAAATTTTATATTAAGAATACAAATATTAAAAAACAATTAATTAAGATAATAAGTACTAGGAATCTTTACCTTTGAATAAAAATGAGCATATTTAAGCATAACTCCACCCTATAATATTAACAAGTATATTAAATCATAATCAATAAATATATTATTAGTAACATAAACTTTATAAAATAAGCTTAATAAATATGTGCTATAAAATTAGGTTTATTATTAATATATTATTATCTATAAATACAAATATTACACATATATTAATATGTAAAAAGATTACACATTATTAGAAATATTAATAATATTAATAATAACTAAGCTATAATATTAACATTAATAAAACTTAATTAATAATATTTATGTATTATCATTAATATTCATAAATAATGTTCATAATAGTTACATTTTAGACATTAACAACAACATTAATAAATCAATCTTATTAAACATTGACAAACTTATTAACAATAACAATTATAGTAGGCCTTAATTAATCATTTATTAATTTATTAAACCACATGAAGTATTAATAGTTTGATTATTAACTAATACATAAAACCATAATTTATGAATATGAATACTATTGACTATTTATCAAAATTATTACATTGAAGCCTTAATACAAGTAATATAAATAACAACATATTTTTTTTCATATAGTAATCAATATAATATATACTAATATTAATGTTAATATAATAATATTACTATTATCATTAATGTTAATATTACTATTAACATTGATATTAATGTGTGCCTCTTACTCTAAAATATTTGTTACAATTTAAATAGCCATGCCCATTAAAACATGTGTCTTGCAATGGAGTAGAACTTTTGAGGCCATAGTTATACCACACCCTAAAAATTATTTAGGTTTAAATTTTAGTGTCAATATAGTATGATATAGTTTTGATGTCTATGTCATCTAATAAAACCTTGTATATATATATATTTATATATATTTATATTTATATTTTGCAGCCATAGTTGTAACCCACTCTAAAATGGTTACTATGTTACTATGTACATATATTGTAGATATATTCTTGAACGATTGTTGGAGTTTTGGAGGCATAGCTGTAACACTTAACTTTTCATTTGATGACATGTTTTAAATGACAATTTTTAACTTTTAAATATAAAATTATGTGTTTTAATATAATATAATATGACACTTTGTATATATTATACATATATATTTATTTTATAAGAATCTTTATATATTATACATATGAAATGATTTCATAAGAATATGGCAATGAATGTTGTAATTTTTTTAGTGTAATATGAGATTATAAAATAATGTAAATCATGGTAAACCATAATGGTTTTGTATTTAGTAAAATGTTTATTATATTAGACTATTTTAATTCCGTGATACTTTTTTATGTTTTCAAAGTTTTAATATGTAAGTGGTTAGGTTTTATAAAAAAATAGGTTTGGTTTTAATATAATATAATGTGTTTTGTTATTAAATTTAGATTTAAGTTTGTTATTATGTTGTAGTTTTTAGTTTATTATTATTACTAGGTTTATGTTTTTCATGATTATTTTAATTTTAATATTAATATTAATTGTCAATCATTATCAAACTACATTAGATAAATGTCGTCAAAACTTGGTAGACAATTTTTAAATGTCAAATTTTGTCAACCCTACATTGACTATATTTAACAATATTCAACTTGGTGCCATAGTCAAATATAGTCAATCCTTCAAAAGTCAAAATAAACAACCATAGTCAACCATGTTCAACTGTAGTCAAACAATCATTAACCATAGTAAAAAAATATTTGGTGATGTTTAACAATAATTACACATTATCAGCCATAGTATAACCATGGTGATCAATTTGGTTTACTATGACTGACCATAGTTATGTATGGTTACCATGGTCTATGATTGTTAACCATAGTTTACTGTATTTAGCATGGCTGGCGATCCAGTTGGATATTGGTGGCCACCTGCCTATTCCACTTGGACTCCAACACTATCTCTTTCAGCTTTTTGGGTTCCTTAATTGTAGCACAATTTACTATTTCTGGCAGTTTCTCGAGCCTTGAACTTCTAGAGCCGTTTTGAGGCCCTAAACAACATTTTTAGGGAAATCAGAGAGACCATTATATCCCAAAATGGGCTAGCCAACATTCTTTTGACATCATCTTCGAGATATTAAAAATGAGCTACTATGATAGTCAAACAAAGATCATATGCCAAAGTTACGACCCCTAGAAGTTGATGTACCAATTTACGCCAATGGGGCCCATAGTTTTGGCGCTTCATGTCCTAGGGTTAGGTTTTTGGATGTTTAGTGTTTTCCATTATATCTCAATAACAAATATGTATTCAAACCTCATTGTAACACATTTCAGAGGCATGTAGTCTCCACATCTCTTCTTAGAGATAAGCTCCCATTGCCCAAGCTAGTTTATTTCCATTTTGTATGTAAACATATTTCAATTCTTTGATATTAATGATATGAAGTTTTATTTATTCTTAAAATCTATCTTTGTGTCTATATTTTTATTTTGTTGCATTCTTTCACATGTTTGGATCATCATAACATGCACTAGGAGAAAAAGCGCTCTTCCCTAGGACGACTACAAGCACGTCATAGTCTAATATGTTGAGTGGTTGTATTGAGGGATTCTTTATTGGAGAGTGCAATACTTGGAGTTTGTTTTGAATTAGGACATGTTGAGGAAAATTAAAGTTTGGATCCTCTTTTAGAGAGCACAAAACCATGTCACGAGGAGTGCTTGAAATGTGGATCCTGAGCTTAAAGACCACGCCACATTGGAGGTGGCTTCCAACCACCACATGACACTTCTACATATTCACTAGACTATCCTAATGTGGATATAATATAATAAATTAGATTAGGTTGTTGCACACTTGATCCATTTTCTATCATTTTCCTAAGTGACCTATCTTATAAAACTGGGAGAGTGTCCTCATTCTCACAACTTAGCCACTAGATCATCCATATCTTCTTGATGTAATCATATTAGGCCCTTCTTTGGTAATGAGAGGGTTAATGCTTTGGTGCATTATTGGGAACTAGGGTTTGTGTGAGATAAGATTAAGATATGAAACCATATAAAATAATGGAGCACTTAATGCTAATGGAGCTCGCGTCATGAAAGTTTAGATAAATCTTGTTTAGGGTTTATGGTTTAGGGTTTAGGGTTTAGGGTTTGGGATTTAGGGTTTATTGTTTAGGTTTTATAACACCTTAGGAAATTATTTTAATAAACACTTAAATAAAAGCTACAAATTATAATAAATAGATCATAAAATTCTTAGGTTTTAGGGTTTGGGGTTTGGGGTTTGGTGTTTAGGGTTTAGTATTTAGGCTTTAGGCTTGAGGGTTTATAACACTTTAGTAAATTATTTTTATAAACACTTAAATAAAAGTTACAAAACACTTGTTAAAATGCTATAAAATTCTTTGGGTTTAGGGTTTAGGGTTATAACACTTTATTAAATTCTTTTAATAAACACTTTAAAAATTTACAAAATTAAAATGTTATAAAATTCTTAGTGTTTAGGGTTTAGGTTTTGAAATTTAGGGTTTATAATTTGAAATTATATAAAATTCTCATGGTTTAGGGTTTAGGGTTTATAACACTTTAGTAAATGCTTTCAATAAACACTTAAAAAAGTGAGAAAACACTTGTTAATATGTTATAAAATACTTAGGGTTGAGAGTTTAGGCTTTAGGGTTTTGGGTTTTGGGTTTAAAATGCTATAAAATGCCTATGGTTTAGGATTTAGAGTTTATAACATTTGAGTAAATGCTTTTGATAAACACTTCAAAAAAAGTTACAGAAAGGTTGTTAAAATGTCATTGAATGATTAGGATATAGATTTGGGGTTTGGGGTTTAGGGTTTAGATTTTACGTTTTGGGGTTTAGGGTTTACGGTTTTGTGTTTAGGGTTTAGGGTTATAACACTTTAGTAAATTGTTTTAATAAACACTTAAATAAAAGTTACAAAATTCTTTTTAAACTATTATAAAATTCTTAGGGTTTATGGTTTAGGGTTTAGGTCTTGGGGTTTAGGGTTTAGGGTTTAGGTTTTGGGGTTTAGGTTTTAGGGTGTATGATTTAAGGTCTATAACAATTTGGTAAATTCTTTTAATAAACACTTAAATAGAAGTTACAAAACGATTTTAAAAATGTTACAAATTTCTTAGTGTTTAGGGTTTAGTTTATAGGATTTAGGGTTTAGGGATTATTATTTAGGGTTTAGGATTTAGTGTTTAGGGTTTGGGGTTTAGAATTTAGGCTTTTTAAAACATTCTTAAGTGGTTTAATAAACACTTATAAAAGGTTACAAAACACATTTCAAAAATTTATTAAATGATTAGGGTTTAAGGTTTAGGGTTTGGGGTTTAGGGTTTAGGGTTTATGTTTTATAACACCTTAGTAAATTATTTTAATAAACACTTAAATAAATGTTAAAAATTTATTTTTAATAGATCATAAAATGCTTAGTTTTTAGGGTCAGGGTTTGGGCTTTGGGGTTTAGTGTTTAGTGTTTAGGGTTTAGGATTTAGGTTTTATAACACGTTTGTAAATTATTCAAATAAACACTTAAAATGTTACAAAATGGTTAGGGTTCAGGGTTTATGGTTAAAAAACTTTATTAAATGCTTTTTATTAACACTTAAAAAAGTTACAGATGTATTTTCAAATGTTATAAAATTCTTAGCGGTTAGGGATAGGGTTTATGGTTTACGGTTTTGGATTTATAATAGATTGATAAATTATTTTAATAAGAATATAAGAAAAAGTTACAAACCACTTGCTAAAATTTTATAAAATTCTTAGGTTGTAGGGTTTAGGTTCTATAATTCTATAAAATGCTCAAGGTTTAGGGTTTAGTGTTTATAACACTTTAATAAACGCTTTTAATAAACAATTAAAAAAAGTAAGAAATCGCTTGTTAAAATGTTATAAAATACTTAGGGTTTATATTTTAGTCTTTAGGCTTTAGGATTCAAGGTTTTGGGTTTAAAATGTTATAAAATGCTTACAATTTAGGATTTAGGGTTTATAACATTTTAGTAAATGCTTTTAATAACCACATGAAAAAAAGTTACGAAAATCCTGTTAAAATGTCATTGAATGCTTAGGGTTTAGGTTTAGGGTTTAAAATGTTATCAAATGGTGAAGGTTTATGGTTTAGGATTAACAAGGCCTTTGTAAATTCTTTTTATAAACACTTAAAAAAATTACAAAACGGTTCTTAAAATTTTATAAAATGCTCAGCGTTTAGGGTTTAGGGTTTAGGTCTTATAACACTTCAATAAATTCTTTTAATAAACACTTAAAAAAATGTTACAAAACAATTTTAAAATGTTATAAAATGCTGAGGGTTTAGGGTTTAAAATGTTATAAAATGTTAGTGTTTAGAGTTTAGGGTTTAGGGTTTATAAAGCTTTAGTAAATCCTTTTAATAAACACTTAAGAAAAGTTACAAAACACTTGCTAAAAAGTTATAAAATGCTTAGGGTTTAGTTTTGAGGGACACACTACTAAATTCTTTTAATAAACACTTTAAAAAAAGTTACAAAACTCTTGTTTAAGTTCTATAAAATTCTTAGGGTGTAGGTTTTACGGTTTAGGGTTTATAACAATTTAGTAGATTCTTTAAATAAACACTTAGAAAAAAGTTACAAACGCTTGTTAAAATGTTATAAAATTCTTGGGGTTTAGGGTTTGGGGTTTTAAATGTTGTAAAGTGCTTTTGGTTTAGCGTTTAGGGTTTAGGTTGTGGGTGTGGGTATTAGGGTTTAGGGCTTATGGTTTATAATGCTTTAAAAAATTCTTTTAATAAAAACTTATAAAAAAGTTAAAAATAATTTTTAGGGTTTACGGTTTTTTTGGTTTTTAGGGTTTGGGGTTTTTAGGGTTTAGGGTTTTTTAGGGTTTATGGTTTTTTAGGGTTTATGGTTTTTTAGGGTTTCGAGTTTTTTAGGGATTATGCTTTTTTAGGGTTTAGGCTTTTTATGGTTTATGGTTTTTTAGGGTTTAGGGTTTTTTAGGGTTTAGGGGTTTGGGGTTTAAGGTTAAGGGTTTAGGGATTAGGGGCGTAGGGTTTATAGCACTTTAGTAAATCGTTCTAGTAAAAACTTTAATAAAAGATGCAAAACACTTTCTAAAATGTTATAAAATCATTAGGTTTTAGGGTTTGGGCTTTAGGGCTTAGTGTTTAGGGTTTAGATTTTGGATTTTAGGGTTTAGAGTTTATAAAACCTTAGTAAATTCTTTCAACTTTAGGCTTTAGGGTTTAGGAATTATAGGACCTTAGTAAATGATTTTAGGGTTTATCCTTTAGGCTATAAGAATTAGGATATAGGGTTTGGGATTTGGGGTTTAGGGTTTAGGTTTTATAACACTTTCGTAAATTCTTTTAATAAACACTTAAATTAAATTTACAAAACGCTTTCTAAAATGTTATAAAATTCCTAGTGTTTAGGGTTTACCGTTTGGGGTTTACAGTTTGGGACATAGGGTTTCGAGTTTTGGGTTTTGGGTTTTGGGTTTAGGGTTTAGGGTCTATGGGTTAGGATTTATAACACTAAAGTTACAAAACGCTTTTCAAAGTATTAAAATAAAATTAGCATTAAGGGTTTAGGGTTTATGGTTTATAGTTTAGGGTTTAGGATTTAACACTTTAGTAAATTCTTTTTAAAATTTTATAAAATGATTAGGGTTTAGGTTTTAAAGTTTGGTTGTTTAGGGTTTAGGGTTTCGGGTTTATGGTTTAATTTTTATAACACTTTAGTAAATGCTTTCAATATACACTTAAATAAAAGTTACAAAACACTTTTTTAGATGTTCTAAAATTCTTAGGGTTTAGGCTTTAAGGTTTATAACACTTTAGTAAATCATTTTAATAAACACCTAAATAAAATTTAGAAAACTCTTTTTAAAATGTTATAAAATACATATGGTTTAGGTTTTAGGGTTTCACGTGTAGTGTTTGGGGCTTAGTGTTTAGGTTTTATAACACTTTAGTAATTTGTTTTAATAAACACTTAAATAAAAGCTACAAAATCATTTTTAAAATGTTTGAAAATGATTACGGTTTAGGGTGTAAGTTTTAGGGTTTGGGGTTTACATTTTAGGGCATAGGTTTTAGGTTTTATAACAATTTAGTAAATTATTTTAATAAAAAGTTAAATAAAAGTTACAAAACACTTTTCAAAATGTTATAAAATACTTAGGGTTTCGGGTTTTGGGTTTTAGGTTTAGGTTTTAGTGTTTACGATTTAGGGATTATAACACTTTAGAAAATTCTTTTAGTAAACACTTAAATGAAAGTTACAAAACACTTTTTTAAATGCCATAGAATGATTAGTATTTAGAATTTGGGTTTTGTGGTTTGTGGTTTAGGGTTCATGATTTAAGATTTAACATCTATAAGGATTTAGTAAGTTCTTTTAATAAACACTTAAATAAAAGTTAAAAAAACTCTTCTTAAAATGTTATAAAATGCTTAGGGTTTAGGGTTTGTGATTTAGGGTTTAAGGTTTACGGTTTATAAGTGTTCAGAAATGATTTTAGTAAAAACTTAATAAAAGTTACAAAACACTTTTTAAAATGTTATAAAATGTCTAGTGTATAGGTTTTAGGGCTACGGTTTAGGGTTTATGGTTTATAACACTTTAGTAAATTCTTTTAACAAACACATAAATAAAAGATAGAAAACCATTTTTAAAATGCTATAAAATGCTAAGGGTTTAGGGTTTTGGTTTTAGGGTTTAGGGTTTATGGATTATAAAACATTTGTAAATGCTTTTAATAAAAATTTAAATAAAAATTACAAAACACTTTTTAAAATGTTATAAAATACTTAGGGTTTAGGGTTTACAATTTAGGGTTTAGGGTTAAGGGTTTATGGTTTAGGGTTTAGGATTAAGCGTTTGCGGTTCAGGCTTTAGGGAATAGGCTTTAGGGTTTAGGGTTTACAAGAATTTAGTAAATGATTTTAATAAATACTTATATAAAGGTTTCAAAATACTTTTCAAAATGTTATAAAATGATCAGGGTTTACGGTTTAGGGTTTGGGATTTAAGGCTTAGGGCTTAGGGCTTATGGTTTAAGGTTTGGAGTTTGGGTTTAGGTTTAGGGCTTAGTGTTTAGGGTCTACAATATTTTAGTAAATGATCTTAATAAACACTTAAACAAATGTTACAAAACAAATTTTAAAATGTTATAAAATGGTTAGGGTCTTGGGTTTACAGTTGAGGGTATAGTGTTTGGGGTTTGGGGTTTAGGGTTTATGTTTTAGGGTTTAGTGTTTATGTTTTTGTGTTTAGGGTTTAGGGTTTTGAGTTTATGTTTTAGGGTTTAGGGCTTAGTGTTTAGGGTTTAGGGTTTAGGTTTTGGGGCTTAGGTGTTAGGGTGTATGGTTTAAGGTTTATAATGATTTAGTAAATTCTTTTAATAAACACTTAAACAAAATTTACAAAACGCTTTTAAAAATGTTATAAAATGTTAGGCCCCTATACTACTAGTGTAACCCCTTATTGTTATTAGTACCACCCCCTTATTATATTGTTGTACCCATGTAGTCCCCATAGAAGCCCACTATTGTTATTATTGTGCCCCATAGAAGCCAACTATTGTTATTATTGTGCCCTTACATTATTATTGTTATGTTGGCTCTGATTATATTATGACCCCTTAGACTCCTATATATAGAAAGGAGGTCTTGTCATTTGTATCATCCAATAATTGTTCATTATGTAATGTAAAGGAGGTTGCCCCCTCGAAGAGACTAAATTCTAAGGCGTTGATATATCTTTTCTATCTTTTTGTGGGCTGGTTTCATAACATTTGGTATCAGAGCTTTGGATTCGAGGGTTTCGTTGCTCCAAATAGGCCATTGTGGGATTTTCACTATAACTTTTTTTCTGTGACATTTTAGAAGTGAAAAAAAAGATCCATTTGAGACGAAAGCACACTGAACCTTGGGTCAAAATTTCAGATATTTTAGTGCTATATTTGCGGATATATGATTTAAGGAAGTTGGTCTTTTTGAAGACTCTTGAATTACATTCCAAACAGGTGACCTGGGGAAAATCGTCATAACTTTCTCTCTGAGAATCAGATTGAAATTTCGTAAGAAGGTACAGAAAGAGGACAGATGTTAGTTTCTTGTATATATTTTTCAGAGCCAAAGGTCGAAATAGTGACACGTGGCACATCGTACAAGTTCGTTCTACTAAACTAGTCTATAATCAGGTCACTGTGGGAGAGTTGACATAACTCTTCCTTGGAGAATCCAATTTGGATCATACTAGTGGCATTGGAAAGAGGAAGTAGAGTGCTACTGTAGGTCTCAATTTCAGAACTTAAAGATCTGAAAATATAGAGCTACGGTTGTTTCAAGATTGAGCTCCTAAAATCAAGAAAAAGCAAGATGACGAAGTTTGATGGCAAGGATCCGGTAAATTGGATACTTCAGATGGAGCAATATTTTGATTTACATGGTGTACCACTGTTACAAAAGGTATGTATTGCATCTTCATATTTAGAACTGGATCAATTTTTATGGTATAAAGGGATTTGTTCTCGTAAACAACTTTTTACGTGGTCAATTTTCATGGAGGAATTGATAGCACATTATGAGGATACAAACAACAACACCTTTTTTATAGCAACACCACAACAATTGGAAAGAGTAAAAGGGCTTTGTTACATAGTGGAAAGTAAAATTATGGAAACAAGGAAGTCTACCCATCACAACTATAAAGATGGAAGTGTTGTTTCTCCTAGCCTTCCACAACCCACAAGGGTTACATCACAACAATTTAAAGAAAAAAGAGATAAAGGGCTTTGTTACAATTGTGATAGCAAATGACCTAAAGGTCATAAGTGTGTTGAGAAGAAATTATTTTACATAGAGTACGAAGAGGAGGAAGAAAAGGATCAAGAAACATCAAAAGAAGAGGATATGCACTAGGACCCAACCCCAGAGAAAGAAGAAATGAATCTGACCATATCTTGTAAAGGATTGGCAAGAATTACCACTCCTTAAACTCTCAAGATAAAAGGACATATGAAGAAGAAAAAGGTTCAAGAAGTGAAATATCACATCGAGGAAGAAGGAATGAATCCAACCATATATTGTAATGCATTGGCCATAATTACCACTCATCAAACTATCAAGATAGAAGGACATATCAAGAGGAAAAATGTCCAAGAAGTGAAAGGTCACATCGAGCATCAAGAAATGAATTCGACCATATCTTGTAAAGCATTGGAAGAAATTACCACTCCCCAAACTCTCAATATAGAAGGACATGTTAAGAAGAAGGTTAAAATAGTGAAATATCAAGAATAAAAGTATCAAGAAATAATAAAAGAAAAGGATACTCACCAGGAATGAACCCCAGAGAAAGAAGAAATGAATCTGACCATATCTTGTAATGCATTCGTTGGAATTACCATTCCTCAAAATATGAAGATAGAAGGAAATATCAAGAAGAAAAAGGTAATAGTGTTTATTGATTCACGTAGTACCATAATTTTATAAATTGTAAGATAGCCAAGGACTTGAATTACTTCCTAGATCCAGCACCATAGTGTCAAGTGACGGTTGTAAGTGGAGGAACCATAAATTGCTCTTGAAAGTTCCATAATATCAAGTTATCCATGGGAGAATATTTATTCAATAACCCAATGTTTTCCACTCCAATGGGTGATGCTGATGTTGTACTAGGAGTCCAATGGCTACAAACCTTGGGTACAATAGCTTTTAATTTTCAAGAACTTTTTATGAAATTTTCTTCAGAAAGAAAGGATGTTGAATTAAGGGGTATCAGAAGGAAACCAGGAAAGATAATCAACTCTGACTGAATGACGAAGTTTCTAAATAAATAACAACAAGGTGTAATTACAAAATTATGTTCGCTAACTGTTCGCACATCGAAATCATGTATTTCTCCAGATCTCCAAAAAGTCTTGGACAATCATTCCAAGGTATCTGAGACTCCCAAAGGTCTCCCATGTATTCCTGATCATGATTGTGCTATTCATTTTATTCCAAGATGTGTTCCTCCAAATCTCAAGCCTTATAGATATCCATATGCCCAAAGGAGTGAAATTTAACATATGGTTGCAGAAATGGTAGAGGTTGGTACAATTATCCAACCAAATTTGATAAAAAAAGGAAGGTATGAATGGAAGAAAGGCGAAGTAGGGTGGGAACTCATTCAAAAGTTGTTGAATATCCATGTTCCAACAATATTGCCAGAACTTGAGAAGGAAGGAAAAATCATATTGGAACCTGAAGCATTTATAGACTCGAGAAGTTGACAACTACGAAATTGATCAATTTCAAAGCATCTCATCAAGTGGAAGTACTTACCTATTGAAGATTTCACATGCAAGGACAATAATTTTATATAGAAGCATCAAGAACTACTCAAGCATTGAGGACAACACTTTTTGAAGGAGAGGGGCATGTTAGGCCCATATACTATTAGTGTAACCCCTTATTGTTATTAGTACAACCCCCTTATATATTGTTGTACCCTTGTAGTCCCCATAGAAGCCCAATATTGTTATTATTGTGCCCTTACATTCTCATTGTTATGTCGGCTCTGATTATATTATGACCCCTTAGACTCCTATATATAGAAAGGAGGTCTTGTCATTTGTATCATCCAAAAATTGTTCATTTATGTAATTTAAATGAGGTTTCCCCCTCGAAGAGGCTAAATTCTAAGGCGTTGATATATCTTTTCTATCTTTTTGTGAGCTGGTTTCATAACATAAAATGCTTAGGGTTTAAGGTTTAGTTTATAGGGTTTAGGGTTTATTGTTTACGGTGTAGGGTTTAGGGTTTGAGGTTTAGGATTTAGGGTTTAGGGTTTATAAAACTTTATTAAGTGCTTTAATAAACACTTAAAAAATGTTATAAAACACTTTTTAAAATCTTAATAAATGATAAGGGTTTAGGGTTTGGGGATTGGGGTTTAGGGTTTAGGGTTTAGGTTTTATAACACCCTAGTAAATTCTTTTTATAAAAACTTTAAAAAAGTTACAAAACACTTTTTAAAATGTTATAAAATGTTGAGGTTTTAGGGTTTAAAACGTTATAAATGCTTAGGGTTTAGAGTCTAGTATTTAGGGTTTATAAAACTTTAGTAAATCCTTTTAATAAACACTTAGAAAAAAGTTACAAAACAATTTCTAAAAATCTATAAAATGCTTAGCGTTTAGGTTTGAGGGACACTTTAGTAAATTATTTTAATAAACACTTTAAAAAAAAGTTACAAAACTCTTGTTAAAATTTTATAAAATCCTTAGGGTGTAGGTTTTAGGGTGTAAGGTTTATAACACTTTAGTAAAATCTTTTAATAAAAACATGAAAAATTACAAAATGCTTATTAAAATTTTATAAAATGTTTAAGGTTTAGGGTTTTAAAATATTATAAAATGCTTGCTAAATTGTAATAAAATGCTTAGAGTTAAGGGTTTATAACAATTTACTAAATTCTTTAAATAAACACTTAAAAAAAAGTTACAAAGGCTTGTTAAAATGTTATAAAATACTTCAGGTTTAGGGTTTGGGGTTTAAAATGTTATAAATTTCTTATGGTTTAGGGCTTAGGGTTTAGGTTGGGGGTGTGGGTATTAGGGTTTAGGGTTTATCATATATAATCCTTTAATAAATTCTTTTAATAAACACTTATAAAAGATTTAAAATACGGTTGTTATGGTTTAGGGTTTTTTTGGGTTTTTAGGGTTTACGGTTTATGGTTTTTTAGGCTCTAGGGGTTTTTTAGGGTTTAGGGTTTGGGGTTTAAGGATAAGGGTTTAGGGATTAGGGGTTTAGGGTTTATAGCACATTAGTAAATGGTTTTAGTAAACACTTAAATAAAAGTTACGAAACACTTTTGAAAATTTGATAAAATCCTTAGGTTTTAGGGTTTGGGGTTTAGGGCTTAGGGTTTAGGGTCTAGGTTTTGGAGTTTTAGGGTTTAGAGTATATAAGAACTTAGGAAATGCTTTCAAGATTTACGCTTTAGAGCTTATAAGGCCTTAGCAAATGATTTTAGGTTTTATCATTTAGGCTTTAAGCATTAGGATATAGGGTTAGGGGTTTAGGGTTTAGGGTTTAGGTTTTATAACACTTTAGTAAATTCTTTTAATACACACTTAAACAAAAGTTACAGAACACTTTATAACATGCTATAAAATTCTTAGTGTTTAGGGTTTACCATTTGAGGTTTACGGTTTGGGATTTAGGGTTTCAGGATTAGGGTTTAGGTTTTAGGGTTCATGGTTTAGGGTTTATCGTTTAGGATTTATACAACTAAAGTTACAAAATGCTTTTTAAAATAAAAAAAAAAAAATAAGCGTTTAGGGTTTAGGGTTTAAAATAAGTAAAAGATCTCTACCCTACAATTCTCTGTCTCACAAAAACAAGTGATATGAACTCACTAGAAGGGAAGAAACCCCTGTTCAATTGTGTTTCACCTTTGACTAACTGTGGGTAGGGTAGAGATATTCTACAAGCCCTCTCCACCCTCCAAATTATGTGTCCAACATGATGTTGTAGCATCACTTCCTATGCCCTAAATAGAGATCCAAACACCACACAAACGTAGCACAAAAAATCATCCAAACTTACCTTAGAACTTTGGCCTTTTCTATAAAGAATATCCACACCCAGACATAAGAGAAACTCCTCCACCTCTTGTACCAAATTCATCCTCTTGTTAGCTTGTGAGCTGCCTCAAGTTCATTATCTATCTCAAAGGAATACCTAATTTTATTTGCACTTTGAATGTGCTCTAGACATCCAACACTTAACTTCTATTTTTATGCACACACGTGGCTAGATGAATTTTTTCTTGGAGCATACTTTAGCCCATGCTAACATTCCCAACTAGACAAATTATCCACCAGCCACATATAAAAATTAATATCTCTTATTAGACACCTCTATTTTGTGTGACTTTCGCTAACCTTTTTTTCTTTATGTGTCCTCTAATACCTTGAAGTGTCAAATTAGTCAAAGTCAAATTGTTTGTTTCCCAACACATTTAGGTGCAAAACCCCAAGCTTGGGTTCCAATCCCACATTGCGTTGGTTGTGCTTCTGCCTCCATACACTGATTTCAAGGGCTTCAATTACTTCCCAAGCTACTAAATCTCAACAAACTCTTTAAATATAGATCCATAAGAGATTCCCCATTAGACTACAATTGACTGTATGTTTGTAGAAATAATTCAATAGGCTAACAAAATATTCCCAATTCCACCATAAGCCCGAGAAGGGCAAGGGGATATAGTTTACCCTTTTCAGACACTAGAAAATAAGAAGGAAGGAAAGAAAAATTATAC
>APFE030504449.1:0-10719 GCA_000404065.3 Pinus taeda
TGTACATATTAGATTTGGTTATGTTATACTTATAAATCGTTGTGTGTATAGTTAAATGATTTTAAAGAGTTAGTTTAACTTCTTGTTGCTAATAATTTTAGTTTCTTAGTTAGTTCTCTGTTAAAAGGCATCTAATTTGAATTCCTTAAATTTATTATGAACTCCATAGGACGCAACTTAAGTTTCTTTGTAATTTTTTAAATAATAGGGTAAAATTATATAATTAAACCTATAATTTTAATAATATTAGGTAAAATATATTAAAAAAATTATAATTTTTTAATAAGGAATTAGATAAAATTATATAATAAATTTAAATTGATTTATAAGGAAATTACATTCAATTTGGGTGTTTTTAAACAATATGATTTTTTTTAATTGTAATCTCAAAGTAAAATTTGGCTTTCTCTTTAAACAAAATTATTTAGTTGTTTTTAACACTATATTCTATAATAAGCTATATAATAGTGAGTATTTTCTGTCTAGTTTAAATATAGTTAAATTAAACTAAAAGACTATAAAGATTTGAAAAAATGGAAGTCTATATAAGTTCATGCATAAACGAAACGAAAACTAGAAAAAAGGGTAAAATTGGAAAACAAGAAATTAGTAAAAAAAAAAGAGTTATTCTGTTGTTCATAAATATTCATCAACTAATTATTAAATTGTTACTGGATTATTAACTATAAAATCTAATAAATAGTGGTAATACAAATTGAATAAATAGTCATGAAGTTTGTAATATGAATATATGTGATATACATATTTTTCTTAATTTTATAAATTAAAACTCAAAACAAAAGAGGTTTAAATTTTAGCAAAATTTTTAATTATATTAGATTTATTTTTTTGTTGTTATATGAAGATCAAGTAGATTTTAAATAGTTATTAGCTGTGAAAATCTAAAACCTAACATATATTTCAAAATTTATATTCCAAGTTGTAATTTGTGCATTCTCTTTCACTGTAATTGTAATTTTTTATATGTATGTTTTCTATTTCTTATTTATAAATTTTGGATATACATTTTTATTCATATTTGTCTAAATTTTAGTAATAATTTGTTGAAATTGTAAATTTAAGTTATAAGGTTATAATAAGCTAATTTAAATTAAAACCATAATATTTCATAATTTTATGTTAGAATTAGTGAATAAAAACATAAAATCTTAATGCTCAAGATTCTTTCTCTCCCTCACTCAATTATAAAATATAAAATATATCAAAAAAACATATATATATAGATATTCATATATTTCCACTATCATCGTTCATACATTGACCACAAAATGCAAGGGTCGAGAGTGTCTGTTTACATGTTTTTGAGCTACAACAAGTACATATTTCACTGAACAGTGTATGTATGTATATCTACAACTTTTAATTTTCAAATATTAATGGAAATTACTATTTTTCTCATATATAATATATAATAAAACAAATTAATTAATATCATATAAATATATTAGCAATTTTGGAAAATCAAATTTTAATAAATTTTATAATTAAAGTAATCAACTAATATAGTATAACATTAAAAATTCTTAATTCATTCTTAATTAAAAATACATTAACTTTGAGATTAATGAAAAATGACCTAAACTTATTATATATTATTTGAAAAACTCTATTTAGTTTTATATATTTAATTTAAAAGAAAATATAATAAAAACTTTATTATTAAATTTACTGAGTAAATTTTAATATATATATAATATAAGTTTTCAAAAATAATTTAATAATTTATATCAATGATTGTAAATTACCTTAAATTATCACAAAAATAATAAATATCTATAATATATAAAGTATATAATATAATATAATTATATAATTATATATATATATATATATAATATTAATTTGAATTGTAATAAAATTGCTTATAACAACATTCTGGTCATATTTCAATAAACCCAAACTTCAAATAAACCTGCACTTATTAATATAGCGTAATAGCGTTAGTTTGCCTTTATGTACTTTGTTATTTATTATTATTTATAATGCTAAAACTTGGAATGCAAATATAACTTAATTAAATAGTATAAGTGTCTCTTCCAAGACAGTGTAATGTTGTATTGAATAATAAGCAATTGAGACCAGGGTTTTGGGTGTGTTTGACTTTATATTTTGTCATCATAACTGTAATGCCATGCGGTTGGCAAGTTGCCTGGGCGCGTCCACCTGCCAAGCGAAGTAGTAAATGTGCGAGTTAGAAAGGCGATCAAGGGGGAGACATAACATGTGGACAAGTTGGTTGCCTCACTTGTACGCGGGCGAGTTGGAAACTTGTTCGCGGGCCAACTGGGCGATGTTGGCAAATAGGCGAGTTGAGGTGGGGTAGTCCCGTGCGATGGGCGGGCCGACCTGCACTTCAGGCGAGTTTTGCAAATGGACGAGTCGGTTGGAGGTTGGAACAGAGGGTCGGCTGGGTGGCACGACCCCTGCTGCCCACCATATATATTGGAGGGCGAGACTTAGCGAAAAAAACACATTCGAACATCGCTCATCCAAGAGAGAAGTGCAAAGGGTGGAGAAGAGCCGTAGCAAGGGCGCACATAACCGCAGGTTATGCGCCCGCTCGCCTGGCAGGTCTACATGGTAGTTTGCACGAAGAGTTGGTGATCGGTGGTGACACGGGTCGTGGGCCGCACGAAGGCGCCCGCCCGTCGGTTGTGTGTGCAGGTGGAGGGTGCACGAAGGCGCCTGCCCGCCAGTTGACACGAGCTCAGTTGAGGAGTCCGGGTGGAGGGCCGTGTGAGGGCGCGCCTGCCCGACTCGGACAAGGGACTTGTGTGTTGAAACGATGAAGTGGGGGTCCGACCACCGTGCAAGGCGTGCACGAGTTGGGCGCTCGACACGAGTAAAACGTCGGTGGAGTTTCGCTCCCGATCATTTGTAAATTCTTCAAACTCATAATAAAAGATTATTATTGCATATGAATGGTGTACTCTCTGTTGTTTTATGAATGTTTATGATGATGTTATAATGTTAATGGATTCCGCACATTAATGTTGTTAATGAAAGATGATGAATGTTAGGCGTAGTTCGCAAAGTAACTTAACAATGGAACATGTTAACTATTTAGGCGGTGCCACACCCTTGCCAATTAACGAAAAAAGAATTGGGGGCGTGACAATAACAATTTCATCATGTATTGGGGAAGAATCATATCAACAAACTGCATCTTGTTGGCTGGATGGATAGAATCATGTATCTTTGGAGGAGGATGGAGGGATTCTCAATTCAGCATATCTGCAGATCTCAAAACCAGCACGCTGATATTTTATCCAAGAAAGGTCTGCTATCTAAATCAGGTATCTGGAACATGGAGGTAATATTTGAAGCGGAAATATTCTCCATCCAGGAATTCTCCCTCCCTGGTACTTAACTTCATTTTCGTAACAGAATCCAAAGTATGTCCTCCCTGTTTTATCATTCCAGTTTATTGACATTTAGTGTTTATTTTTTCCACTGATAGTCATGCTGGTGGTTAAAATCACACATCTGAATATTGTTGTTTTGGCATTTGCCACTATCTACCTTTTTTGAAGCTAGGTTATCTTCTTTTTGCAAGCTACTAGCTTTCTAACTGCTAGGCTATGTGTAACGCCTTCGCTGTTGTGCGACGGGCGGGTGCCGGGCACCCGGGTGTGCACACGCCGGGAGGGCATGCACGACCGCACGCGGGCGAAGCGCCGGGTAGGCCGACACGGGAAAGCGACGAAGTGCGACAAGCGAAGAGTTACATGCGACGAAGCAAAGAGTTAAGTGCGACGATATGAGGAAGTGTTGGAGCGTTTATACCTACACGAGGAGCGGTTGAGGCATTGGGTGGTCGACCTGTGGATGGGGTGCGGTCGACTTGTGTGCAAGTGCCCAAACGTTGTGTTGAAGGGGTGTGCGGGCGGTCGGCTGGGCAGCCCACCCACACCCAACGTAGAGTATATATGTGCGATGGAGGAGCTTCAAACGACAATCGGATTTCGACCAACAATCTTCGCATAAGTGCAGTCCTCAAGTGCGCAGAAGTGACAAGAGGAAAGCGCACAACTCATGCGCTAGTCTTGGTATATGTCGCATGGTTTGGAGGTGATACTTGGAAAGTCGAAGGTTGGGCAAGGTGTGTCGTGGGTTGAACGAAGTGCAGTTTTGCGCCGGGATTGACGAGGGTGTCTTGGTGGCTCGGGTGAGCACCCACCCATCATGCAAGGCGTGCATGAAGACATTGTAAAAGGTTGTTTTGCCTCTCTTGTAAATTTGGCTAAGTATAGACTTGGATTTTGCCAAGTATACTTGTAAGCTTGTATATTGAAGAAAAGACTGATTATTATATATTGTTGGGCAGACTTGTTCAGGGAGTTGCCCCTCCCCTTTATATCGTGCAATTGTTGTTGTTGTTTATAATTGTTGTTAATAATGAATAAAGTATGGGTGTTCATTGATATAAAGGATAACTAATATTATACTTGGTTGAGAAGCACAAACTAAGTAGATGGATGTGAATTAGGCGTAGTCCATGTGCACGAGTATTGTTAAAAAGAAAGTGTTCGGTGGTGCCGCACCTCGCCGGCACGGTTGAAAGACTACCGTAGGCTTGGGGGCGTGACAAGTGGTATCAGAGCTTGGTTGGAGCTGGGTTGAGCTAGTGAAGCTCGTGACAAAGTGCAGGTGTGGGTACACTTGGAAGAAGTGATTGTGGTGACAGGTTCTTGCAGGGAAAGAGGTTGATGAAACACTTCCTGATAAGTGTTGCATCAAGGACTTGGGTTGCAGGTGAAGCCAGTGCATGGTCGAGACTAGGTTGCAAAGAAGGAGAAGGCTATTAACAATGGTTGAATCTCAAGTTGGGTCTAGTCGTGATGCCAAGGACACTACCCTTGGACTTATTCAGAAAGTGTTGGAGAGGATGGAGTACTTGGAAGATCATTGGGAAAAGAAGATTGACTTGGTTGTGAAAGAGCAAGAGGCAACTTTGAAGATGAAGGATGAACTTGATGAACTCCAAAGTCAACACGAGTACACTGATCTTATGTGTACACAACTTGAAATAAGGGTCAAGGAGGTTGAAGAAGCAAGGGACCAGGGTCTTGCAGAGATCGTGGACTTGAAGAAATCTCTTGATCAAGCCAAGGATGAGATAGTGATGTTGAAGAAGGTCATGAGGCATGGCTCAGGTGGAGGAGTGCCTCATGTGAAAGTCAAGGAACCGGAATCGTTCGATGGTACAAGGAGTGCAAAAACTCTTGGTAACTTTTTGTGGGACATGGAGCAATACTTGGAACTGTTGGGTCTATCTGATGATGAGACAAAGGTCAAGGTAGTTGCTCAGTTTCTAACAAAGGATGCTAAGATGTGGTGGCGAAGGAGGATGGACCAGATTGCCAGTGGCAGTGCTAGTGACATCACTTCGTGGGATGAGATTAAAGGAGCTTTGCAGGCCCATTTTAGTCCTCAAGATGAAACATGGGAAGCAAGGATGAAGATAAAATTCATAAAGCAGACAAGGAACCTTCAGACATATCAGCGGGAGTTTGCAAGTGCGGTCCTAGAACTTCCTGACATGGCAGAGAGGGACAAGGTGTTCAATTTCATTATTGGGTTGAAACCTTGGGCACGTAATGAGGTGAAGAGACAAAGGATTAGAACACTTGAAGAGGCTTTTGCTGCTGTGGACAGGTTGGTGGAGCATTATGATGAGACTTCTGATGATAGGAAGAAGAAGTCCGACAAGCCGAAAGATAAGAAGAAATATGATGCTTCGAAATCGGATGATAGTTCGAAGGCGAAGAAGGTCTTGAAGTGTTGGATATGTGTTGGACCACATACGGTGAAGAATTGTCCTTCTAGACCGAAAGTGGCTGCTATAGCACAATCTAATGCGAAATAGGAAGGTGCTTCTGTGGGGATGATGCAGATACTTGATGTTGCTGCTGCTACAAAGGAGATCTCTCAGAAGGATCCTGAGAGGAATAAGTTGGAGTATGTTCGGATGAAGGTTGGAGGTGTTGATGTACTCACTATGGTAGATAGTGGGGCTTCTCACAACTTCATGGGTGAAGATACTGCAAGAAGGATTGGGCTAAAATATGTACCTATCAAGGCACATATGAAGACAGTGAATTCTCCTCCGGATGAGGTTCTTGGTGTAGCTGAACAGGTGGACACAACACTTGGTGAATGGACCGGGAAGGTGGACTTCACTATAGTGTGGATTGATGACTATGAGGCTATGCTAGGGATGGAATTTATGAAACAATATGATGCTATGATTGTTCCACATTTGAAGAAGCTGTACATTTACGATGGAAGGGAAGATGTACCCATTGGTGTGCCTACATTTGGTGTGACCAGGCCTGATTGTAAGTTGGCAATGATGCAAATGGAGGATGAGAAGAAATTGGGTGACATGAGTAAGCAGTTGTCCATGGTTGAGACAAAGCTTACCGAGCAGTCATTGGTATGTTGAGATTTTTTGTTTTAAATAAAATAGGCAAAAATCTCAGTAGGTGATAACAATAGGAATTTGTTGCTAGATTAGCTCTAGGTTGTTGGGAGGGAGTTAATGCATCCTAAATTTGATGTGAGAGGATTTATGAGGCAATTAGATTCTCCTTGCTATAAAACACGTATCCATACGGATTGTTTTGAGAGTGAGAGTTTGTGAGGATTTGATTAATTATGTAATCTCCTATTTGATTAATAAAGATTGTCGATGCCTCTGTTTGGTGGACGTAGCCCAGATTGGTTGGGTGAACCACGTTAAACTACTGTGTCATTTGTGATGTGTTTATTTGCTGTGTATATTGTTTTTCTTGCTGCGCATTGTTAAATTAACAAGTGGTATCAGAGCTGCGCAGCAAAGAAGTGGCAGGCCCAAGTCTGGCATAGAACGGTGCGTTGAACTGTTGCAAAACGGTGCGTGTAATGGCTGAAGCCTGCGTGTAATGGGTGCGTTTAAAGTCTACGTGGAGGTGTGAATAATGTCTAAAACCTGTGATATGGTACGTGGAGCGTTGGTGCTGCATGGAGGAAGCGCAGTTGAGCGCTGATGCTGTGTGGAGCGCTAGTGTTGTGTGGAGGAAGCGCAGTTGAGTGCGTGGTGCGTGGAGCGCTGGTGTTGCGTGGAGCGCTGGTGTTGCGTGGTGCGTGGAGCGCTGGTGCTGCGTGGAGGTGGAGCGCAGTTGAGTTCCTGAATCTCATTCCCATTAATCTAGCCTGGTGTTGCGTGGAGGACATATAGAGTTTCTATAGCGTGTGGCTACCCGGTGATGAATTGCCTGGTGTTGCTGGAGCGTTGGTGCGTGGAGGTCATTGTTTCTTCGTAAGGAGGATTGCTACAGTCTAATTTTTTTTTATGCACCTATCTACTGGAAACCATTATCACATCCTTGCGCTGCTAATATTTCTGCTGAATTTTGTATTTAGCGTTCTGCTTGTTTTCCTTCACTTAAACCAGCTTGATAAAAAAGGATATTCTGCTTGTGTAAATATTGTCATCAAAATAGTGCATCGGGTCTCAGCCATTACACTTTAAATTAGGGATTAGGACGGTGTGTTGTAATTTTTTTATGAACTGGTGAAACATATCCATAATGCACTTTATATGTGGCTACGAATTTTGAGATACAGTGCAAGGAATTTTCAAATATCAAACAGACCCAATAAAATCCGACCGCAGTACGAGCTAAGATAGTTTTGAGTTGCGGTTAGAGAAATATGTATGCTCTACGTATTGCCTTTTTTCAGTACCCAACAGAGCAAACCGTGAGTGCATAATTGACTCAATTACAATGCACTGATTGGAAGTTTGATACCCATTTTTTTTTTTTTATACTGTAATTTTGCACAGCAAAAAGTTTGTTTTTTTTTTTAAGCAAAGGCATATAAGGCATAGGCAGTTTTTTAATTGCTGGTATTTAACAGTTGGTGTTTTGGAGATTATTGTTTTTTGGGTGATACAAGATGGCGAAAACTCAGAGTGCTCGGTTTGAAATTGAGAAGTTTAATGGCAAAAATAATTTCGAGATCTGGAAGGTGAAGATGTATGATTTGCTTGTCCAACATGGTGTGGCAAAGGTGTTGTTGGGCAAATCCAAACAGCCTTACAACATCACAGATAATGAGTGGGCCGAGATGGATGAAAGAGCAATAAGTGATATTCGACTATGTCTAGCTGATGATGTCCTGTTTAATATCATGTCGAAAACAACAGCTGCTGGTTTGTGGACGAAACTGGAGAAACTGTACATAACCAAATCCTTAACCAATAGGATTCTCCTAAAGCGACAGTTGTACAGTTTGCGAATGAAGGAAGGTACATCGATTGCTAATCATTTAAATGCTTTTAATACTCTTCTTATGCAATTACAAAGTATAGAAGTAAAAATTCAATCCGCGGATAAAGTTATTACTTTATTGTGCTCATTGCCCGAGTCATGGGATCATTTTGTTACTTCTATAAGTCTTAGTTCATCAGAAACTATTGAGTTTGATGATGTAGTTGCATCCTTATTATCGGAAGAAACAAGGAGAAGGTCGCATTCTGAAACCTCTACATCAGAAGCTATGATGGTTAGAGGTCGTTCGAAAGAAAGACGCCCCAGGAGGCCAAGCAACTCACATTCAAAGTCGAAAGGGAAGAAGAGTAAGCTAAAGTGTTGGTTTTGTGGTAAATCAGGGCATTCAAATAAGGACTGCTGGAAGTGACAACAACAAACTTCTAAAGCAGATTCTTCAACAGAGAAGGAGGAGGCAAATACGACAGATATAGGGTCGACATCTGGTTCAGGTATGAGTGATGAAGTATTATCAGTTAATGTGTCAAATCATGATCAACATTGGTTGTTAGATTCTGGTGCATCAAACCACATGTGTATCCATAAAGAACGGTTTAAGACATAAATTAATTAATGATGGAGTTGTGTACATGGGTAATGATGTAACATGTAATATTGTGGGGATTGGGAGTATACAACTGCAAATGTTTGATGGGACAACTAGAATGTTAACTGATGTGAGGCATGTACCAAATTTAAGGAAAAATTTGATTTCATTAGGAGCACTTGATTCAAATGGATATAAAACTGTAATTCAAGGAGGAGTAATGAAAATTTACAAAGGTATTTTACTAGTTATGAAAGATAAGAAGGTAGGAAATCTATTTCAGTTAGAAGGAGGTACAGGGTCAGATTTTGTGTCTACAGTGTCTGAATATGACAGTAATTCCATTCACTTATGGAATCAAAGATTGGGGCATATGAGTGAAAGAGGGTTGAAAATTTTGGTTGATCGCAAGTTACTTCCAAATCTAAAGTCTAGAAAGTTAGATTTCTGTAAGCATTGTCTGTTTGGAAAACAAAGTAAACAAAAGTTTAAAACAGGCAAACATACTAGTAAAGGAATACTTGATTATATCCATTCAGATGTTTGGGGACCAGCCCCTACAACCTCATATGGTGGTTCATCATATTTTGTATCATTCATTGATGAATTTTCTAGGAAAGTATGGATCTACATGTTGAAAAGAAAGTCTGATGTTTTTTCAGTTTTCAAGCAGTTTAGAGCATTGGTAGAAAACAACACTGGTAGAACAATAAAATGTTTAAGAACTGACAATGGTGGTGAGTTTACTTCCAAGGAGTTTGACAGCTATTGCAAGGATGCAGGGATCGAGAGACATAAGACCACAGTTTATACTCCTCAGCAAAATGGAGTTGTTGAACGCATGAATAGGACTCTTCTAGAGAGAGCAAGGAGTATGCTAAGTAATGTTGGGTTGCAAAAGGATTTGTGGACGGAAGCGGTGGCAACAACTTGTTATGTGATAAACCGATCTCCATCGACGGCCATAGACTGCAAGACTCCGCAAGAGGTATGGAAAGGACACCCTTGTGACTATTCTAAACTCAGAGTGTTTGGTTGTGATGCATATGCTCTAGTGCCTAAACATCAGCGAACTAAATTAGATCCAAAGTCTAAAAGGTATATCTTTGTTGGGTATGGTGTTGGAACAAAGGGATATAGATTGTGGGATCCTACTACCCGCAAAATCATCATCAACAGAGATGTAAAGTTTAATGAATCCTCTTTGTACAGTTAGATGTAGATAGTAGATTGAAACAGGATGATGTATCTGACTTTCAACACATTCAGTTTGATAGCATTTCTAACGATAGTCATGATGACCAGAGTTCAGATACTAGTCATGAACACGTTTCAGAATCAGAACATGAACAGGTTTCAGGTTTAGATCATGAACAGGTCTCAGATACTGATCGGCAAGAAGTTCCTACAGGTGGTAGTCAGCCAATCGAGGAAGCGCCAGAAACATCCTTAAGGAGGTCGACAAGAATCAAACGACCATCGAGAAGGTATGACAATTATTCCACTTCTGTTGCATTTACTGCTAATGACAATGAACCTCTATGCTATCAGGAAGCAATAGAAGGTTCGAAGAGTGACAAGTGGAAAGCAGCCATGAAGGATGAAATGATGGCCTTGAATAAGAACGGCACATGGGATCTGGTGGAGCTTCCGAAAGGCATGAAAACTGTGGGGTGTAAATGGGTCTTCAAGCTGAAACGAGGTGTGAATGATACGGAATACAGGTACAAAGCGCAACTGGTTGCAAAAGGGTTTTCTCAGAAAGCTGGTATTGACTTTCATGAGATTTTTTCGCCAGTGGTTAAAATTGTTTCAATTAGAATTGTGTTAGCA
>APFE030504456.1:0-53984 GCA_000404065.3 Pinus taeda
GGCTATCTGAATTCATCCGGAGCACGATTGGAGTCAAGCAGGGGTGCCCACTCTCCCCCACCCTTTTTGGGATTTATATTGATGAGCTCGAAGCCTTTCTACGGGAACACATACAGGAGTCTGACGGTTGCTATCTTCATCATGTTTTGATCTGTATCTTACTTTTTGCAGATGACATTGCACATATATCTTCATCACCAGAAGGGCTCCAGAGACAGTTGGATGCATTAGCATTATTCTGCGATCTACAGAAATTGACAGTGACCCTGGGTAAAACAAAAGTAATAGTCTTCAATGGGACGAAGAAGTCTCAGGATCTCCAGTTCCTCTTCAAGGGAAAGGCAGTGGAGATTACCAATAACTACACATACTTGGGAGTACAGTTTTCGGGCCCCCGGTTCAGTATGCGGCCAGCTCTGCAACCTCGGATCAATAAGAGGTATGGCTCTCTAGCCATATTGGAGAGACAATGTTTTCGCCATCACTTCCAGGACATCTCGTCAAAGTTGAGCCTTATGGACACCTTGATCCGACCCACAATCTTATACGGATCGGAAATTTGGGGCCCTTCCTTGCTGGAGTCAGACTGGGCGGCAGTTGAAAGAGTCCAAACCCTTCTCCTCCGACGCATTATTCGTTGCAAGGGTACTATCCCACATCAAATCATTCTGGCCGAGTTTGGTGCACAGCCCTTCCGCCTTAAGACAGCGTTCAGACTGGTCTCCCTTCTCCACCGAGTCCGGAGCTTCGCAGACACTTTGAAAGGACGTGACAGGTACCCTTATCTGGCCTACTGCTCTTCTGAGGACATCGACCGCACACAACCAGGGAAAACCAAATGTTGGTATACAGGGGTCTCAAAGTTCCTCAAGGCAGTAGGACTCCACATAGACCACCTCCCCCCCTTTCAGTACTCTTTGAACGCCCCCAAAGGACTCCCCCCCTTTCAGTACTCTTTGAACGCCCCCAGAGGACTCCCCCCCAAGCAGGAACTCAATAAGATCATCAAGGAAGACATCTACAGACAGTTTATCCAGGTCACGTGGATTAACCCCCCGGGGGAGTTACGTCCGAAAATGGCTTTCTATGCAGAGCACTTTTTGACTATCAGAAACGGGCTTATAGTTCGCCCCCAGTATACACTTCGACATTGGATGCATGCTCTCCGGATTCCCCTCGGACAGTTCAGAGTTGGATCACACAGGCTTCGGGTAGAAACAGACCACCAGATAGAGAGAGTTGACAGGATTTGGCGGCTATGCCATACACAGGAGGTGGAAAACGAATCGCACTTCATTTTCGGGTGTCCGATATATTATGAGATCAGAGGTCGCTTTCACTGTTTATTCAGAGGACCAAATACTCTTTCCAGCTTCTTCAACTACACGGACCAGAGATGTGTTGCACTTTACATCCAGGAGACTCTTAAGCATCGAGAGCAGATCCTTCAGCCTCCCGGCCGACCCAACACTACTCGTTAGATCACCTCTTTCTTCAGTACACTTCCCTCAGCCCGAGGAGTTAAGAGATCAACCAGCGAAGATACCGATCAGGCAAGCTCACATATATCGGCAAACCCTCGTTCAGTTAAGAGGAGAAGCCCCTTGCATACGAGGACCCAGCAGCAAACCCGCGCCAGACATCTCCCCGCGAGGCAGTCCAGGATCTTTAGATCACGGAGACAGTACAATGGGAGGCAACCAGTGACCACTATTTCAAGACAGCAAACCTTACTGAACTACCCACAGTTCTCCTCTCTCGACCTCGGATGTTAGGAGAATCGGACTCCTACATTCGCGTCCCCAGGGTCTTCTTCACCGATGATCCTGCGACGCAGTCTAGAGATCAGTCGGCGAGGCCGAGTTCGGAGCTCCATACGCTCATCCCGACCCGCCTAGTTTTTATATTTTCTGTCTTTCTTTCCTTCAGTACTTGTTTTTATAAGGAAACCATTTGGTTCTCCTACTGGGCACGACCCCCCTTTTTGTAACCGACAGTCCCTTTGACCTACTTTGTGGTCATTCGTTGGACATTAATAAATTTATCTTTACCTCACTTTGTGGAGGAGGTCGAGTCGGAGAGGGAGTCAGACCCGGTTGCAGATTTGGTCCACTTAGTTGCATATGGAATTGATGAGTATGAGGGGTTGGATGCCCAGATGAAGTGGGTGATGTATTTTGGGGAGTACATCCACCTCAAGGAGAGGCGCACTACAGGGGTTGGAGCCCACTACAGTGGGGTAACATCCAACCAGAATGTGCATAAGTTAGCAGGGAAGGTTACACTTCCGAACTTTGATGGTTCGGCAAAGTGTTCAACCAGGGCATGGATCCAGAATCTAGACACGTATTTCCACCTGAACCCCATGTGGGAAGTTGATGCTATACGATTTGCTACTCTTCACTTGGAGGGGGCACCCAGGAGTGGTGGTATCATGGGCTGATCACATTGGAACACATCCATATCACCACTTACACAGGGTTCACCCGAAGGCTGCTGGAGAGGGTTGAGAGGAAAGACCCAGAGTTGCATTTCAAGGAGTTAGCCGATCTAAGGCAGATTGGCAGCGCAGAGGTTTACATTACGAAGTTCCAGAGATTGGTAATGATGGTGATATACATCTTAGAGGTCCGGCTGATTATGCTATTTGTGGAGGGGCTTGTTGAGCCTTTGCATGGTTGGGTAAGGGCTTACAAACCCACATTACTTCCAGATGCTATCTCCAGGACCCGGGATATGATTAATGCAATGCCCAAGACCGGGGCTTTCGTTCCCTCTAGACCCACAATACAACAAGGGAATAGAGACACTAGGCCACCGCAGAGAGATGGAGGACATGGCCAGCTGGATGATGAGACCCGGAGAGACCTTCGGGGGAAGAGGTTGTGCTTCACGTGCTAAGAGCCTTAGACCCTTGGGCATAAGTGCACTAAGGGCAAGGCTAATTTCATTGAGGTGTATTCATACAGTAAGCCCGATGTGGAGTCCGAGATAGGAGCCGAGTAGGGAGAGGAGGAAGGACAAACATCAGGAGGGACACCACCACCACTACCGAGAGGAGGACCGTTTGCCCCATCTAGGGAGTCCTTGCTTCACTTTAGGGAGTGTTGAAGTACTTGACACTCAGGATTAGGGGGATAGTACAGGGGCATTGAGTGTCGGTCCTAGTGGACAGTGGGGCCACCATGCAATGCACAAAGTATGTTCCCAGGCTGACAGTGAGGATGGGGAACTACTCACTCACTCATCACTTTTTTGTAGTTGATGTCCCGAACACCAATGTGGTGTTGGGTGTCCAGTGGTTGTATTCAATTGGGGATGATCACCACTGATTGGCAGAAGCTAGAGATGGAGTTTTTGGGGCCAAATGGGAATATGGTGTTATTGAAGGGAAGGCACTCTTACCCTCCCCAAACAGTGTCATCTCACCGGATGGAGGCAGATCTACGGCATGGGGACATAGAGTGGGCAGTCGATTTGAGGGTTTCCGAGGCGGGGGCTCTAAAACAGCCTATGCATCTAGATGTATTGGGCCTTGTTGGAGAGGCACCAAGGGGTTTTTGGGGAGATCCCACCAAGCAGACCACCAGATCGTGGTTTGAGCACATCATTGAGTTGGAGGATGGAGTGAACGCAATCATCACAACCCTGTAGAGGCACCCAAAGGCCTATAAGGACGAGATAGAGAGGGCCATCCAAGTGTTGTTGAGGTTGGGTCACATCAAGTCGAGTTCGAGTCCCTTCGCTTCTTCCGTGGTTCTGTTGAAGAAGAAGGATGGGGCACTATGCATGTGTATTGACTACAGGACCGCCTCAACAAGAAAACATTGAAGAACAGATATCCCATTCCACGCATTGACGAGCCGATGGATGACCTTAGAGGGGCGAAATACTTCTCTAAGATAGATCTACGTTCGGTTTATCATCAGATCCAGATCACAAGATATCCCAAAGACTGCCTTCCATTGCCACTATGGACATTTCGAGTTCTTGGTAATGCCCTTTGGACTAACCAACGCTCCGGCTACATTCCAATCCTCTATGAACCACGTGTTTCATGGGTAGTTGAGGCATTTTTACCTTGTTTTCTTTGACGACATACTCATTTATAGCCGAACTTGGGAGGAGCACCTTCAACACTTGAAGGTAGTGCTTCACATACTAGAGGAGCAACAAATGTATGTGAAGATGTCCAAATCTTAATTTAGGCTAACAAAGATGTTGTACCCAAGGAATGTGATTGGGGAAGATAGAGTAAAGTTACACCAGGAGAATATTAGAGCCATGATGGATTGGCCTACACCCAGGAACGTGACAAAGCTAAGAGGGTTCCTGGGCATTTGCACATATTATAGGAGGTTCGTGAGGGGATTCTCACAGCTAGTAGCACCCCTCACCGATTTGACAAAAAGGGGAGCTTTTGATTGGACGCACATGGTGTAGGAGGTCTTTGAGCGCCTCAAGAGGGTTATGAGCAGTTGTCCTGTCTTGTGTTTACTGAACTTCACGAGGTCTTTTGTGTTGGACTGTGATGCCTCGGGCGAGGGAGTTGGGGCCGTGTTGACACAGGGAGGCCATCCTATTGCATTTGAGAGTAGGAAGTTGCTACCATATGAGCAGTTGTACTCGGTGTACGACAAGGAAATGGTGGCCAAATTCAGGCAATATTTGGTGGGTGTGATATTCCTAATTAGCCATGGCTAATTGGAATATTTGATTTTTGTTTTTGCTCAATTTTTGCCTTCTATAGTTAGTTATGAATAAAAAGGTGAGTAAAGGGTGACATAACTCACTTTTAGAATAAAGTCATTCCCTTGTAGCACAATGTTGTAACTTAAAGGGGAGCCAAGTGGGCCAAAGGACCACATAGAGGAGGGGCCCACGTAGACACTTGGAGGGACTGCGCAGATGGATAGGAACACGTGGCAAGAGGGAGGTTATGTTGGAGAAGGTTGGCTTAGGGTTTGAGAGGGGCCAACGCTATAAAGGAGAGAGGAGCCTCCTCATCTTGGCATTCGATTATGTGCATTTGAGCTAGTCACTTCGACTTAGAGCACGCTGGCTGTTTAGCTAGTCTGCAACATTGTTTAGTGCATCGAGTGTCTCTGTTCGGAGATCTCACCCTTAGACCCGGGGGACTTCGAGTGCCTACTCGGGCAAGGTAGTTCCATCAGTATTTTGCAGCAGTTTCATCAGTAGTTTGCATGGGTATTGAGCATTTTGGATGACTACGGAGTCTTGAGAGGGATGACGCAGTTCTTTCTGGCCGGAGTTCTGGATTGAGGGTTTTGTGAGGATTTGAGCTGGGAGTTTGAGCAGGGGATCAGCTCTTGCATATTGGAGGATTTTGGCAGAGTTTTAGGCAGACTTCTAGAGGGTTTTCTGCAGTGGAGCGCAAAGCATCGAGGGACTGCACAGATCCCCAAGGGGGTGATTTTCGGGGCTGGCCATTTCAGAAAATCTTTCTGGGTTTTTCTGGGTTTATTGAGTAGAGGCGGATTCCAGAGTTTCAGCGTTTTCTGAGGTGGGAAACAGCCCCAAATCTTCATTTGATTCCAGCATCAGCAGCAGCAGCATTGCAGTTCTCCAGCAGCTTGGATGCTGTTCAGAGAGGAGCTATTGCTTGCTATTCTTAGTGTATTTCTTCACTTGCCTTGAGAAAGTCGAGGTGCCATCTTGCTAATCACCTCCTGTACTCATTTCATTACTCAGTATAATAAAATGGCCTAGCATTTCTCGTTGCATTTCTTGAGTATCTGCTATATTTTATGTATGCATCATTGTTTGTTGTACCACTGTTATTATATCTCTGTGAAGTTCTCGGCTACTATACCACTTGTGCGTTTTTCTAGTTGGGGTTTTGCTGGGGTTTGAGGAATATTCCTGGAAAGGGATATTACAGTGGTATCAGAGCATAGTTCTGGCTCAGCCCCTAGCGCTAGCAGTCTATGACACCGAGGGAGAAACCCTACATCTGTTATAGAGGTAGGAAATACAGAGACAATGAACGTAGGTTGGAGAACACCTACGGAGAGGGAGACTATGTTCGGGTGGTGGACACAGAATAGGAGGAGCCTATGGTGGACGCCGAGCAGGAGGATCCAATGGGAAATGAGGACGAGAAGAGATTTGCGGATATGCTCCTCAAATCAGTGCAGGATCTGTTGAGGCAAATTGAGGTGATGCGGCAGAGATTCATAGCAGTAGAGGCTAGACAACGTGAGAGCCCACGGGTTTTCTAGGTTGGTGAGGGATCAGGTGCATCCACCATTTGCCGGAGCAGCGTGATACTACTCAACAGGTGGCCTCGCATGCCCTTACACGCTCTACCATGCCCACTTTCCTAGGAGCAGACACGGGGGCAGGAGCCCAGCAGGAGATAGAGCCCGGTCATATGGGCGATTACTTTGCAGAGTATCAGGCTTATGGGCAGCAGTTCAGGGATGCTCTCTCATTCAAAGACTTTGTTCAGCTCCAGCGGGATAGTAGACCCCGTGACCATCACAGAGGATACCGGCATTATCATGATGGAGATACCCACCGTGCGGCTAGTAGATTCCACTTGTCTACGTTTGATGGTTCATCAAACAGTTCGGCAAAGTCTTGGGTGGAGAAGCTGGATATTTACTTCCAGCTTAACCAGATGTCAGAGATAAAGGCCATCAAGGTAGCGACAATACATTTGGATGGTGAGGCCCAAGATTGGTGGTTTCATGGGATGATTACACTCGGACACTCCACAATGACGACATATGCCGAGTTCACCAGGAGATTGATAGAGAGATTTGACCGAAGGGATCCAGAGCAACATTTTGTTTAGCTGACGAGGCTCAAACAGACCGGGAGCCCAAAGACCTACATTGCGGATTTCTTGAGGGCTTCAGTGATGGTTCCAAATCTATCCATGGCACGGAGGATATATATGTACATTGAGGGGTTAGCAGAGCCACTTCGGGGTTTAGTCCGATCCACTAGACCAGCCACACTCCAGGATGCTATTAGTAGGACCCGAGACTTACAGGATGTCTTACCCATGACCCGGACACCTTACCCCCAGAGACAGGCTTTCCAGCCTAAGGGGAAGGATGTGAGGATTCCACCTCCAAAAGGGAATCCAGGACGTGCACAAATTGACGATGATGCTAGGAGGGGGCTAAAGAAGAAGCGGTTGTGCTTTACCTTTCATGAGCCGTGGGCACCGGGACATAGATGTGCTGCTAGCAAAGCCCATTTTATTGAGGTCTTCTCCGAGAGCAGCGGGGAAGAGGATGAGGAGGATGATTTGGAGGCAGGAGATAGTCATGCCATGTAGGGTCCTTTTCCACCTCCACCGCCAGCAGCAAGTGGTGCAGCTTTCACACCTATCGGAGGGGCCCTTGCAGCATTGCGAGGAGTTCCCAAATACTTGACGCTATGTGTACGGGGGACAGTACGTGGCCAGCAAGTATCAGTTTTGGTTGACAGTGGGGCAACCCACAACTTCATCAATGCACAGATGATTGAGCGGAGAGGCATACAGACATAGAGCTTCGAATGGGTTTTCAGTTTTGGTCCCAAGAGATCAAACCATGATGTGTGCTCGTTATGTTCCAGAGCTATCAGTGCCAATGGGCACCTACACACTGACTGACCACTTTTTTGTGGTCGATATTCCGGACACCAATGTGATACTGGGTGTTCAGTGGCTTATCACTCTAGGGAAGGTCACGACAAATTGGAAGACCCTAGAGATGGAGTGGGATGATGAGAAGACAGGGAGGCATGAGAAGATACGGGGACAACACACATATCCGCCTCAGACTGTTTCGGCACATCAGATGGAGGCAGTCTTCTGAAAGGGAGACATAGAGTGGGCAGAGGAGTTGCGTGCATCAAAGGCAGGGACTACAGGGCAGACGATACATCTAGAGATACAGTCCATCCTTTACCGGTATGCCATAGTGTTTGCAGAGATTCCACCAGGACAGCCACCGGACCGGGGGTTTGAGCACACCATTGAGCTTGAACAGGGTATACAGGCAGTGATTACTACCCCCTATAGGCATCCCAAGGCCTATCGGGATGAGATTGAGCGGGCCATTCATGAGTTGCTGGCTCTTGGGCACATTCGGCCGAGCACAAGTCCTTTTGCTTCTTCTGTGGTGTTGTGAAGAATAAGGACGGCACATTGAGGATGTGCATTGACTACAGGGCCCTGAACAAGAAGACATTGAAGAACGAGTACCCCATACCCAGGATTGACGAGTTGATGGATGAGTTGAGAGGAGCACAGTTCTTCTCAAAGATTGATTTGAGATCTGGGTACCATCATATTCGCGAGGGAGCAAGACATTCCCAAAACCGCCTTCTGGTGCGACTATGGGCACTTTGAGTTCTTGGTGATGCCCTTTGGGCTAACCAACGCCCCCGCTACATTTCAGTCCTGCATGAATCACATCTTCTGCAGTCACTTGAGGAAGTTTGTGTTGGTATTCTTTGATGATATCCTCATTTACAGCAAGACTTGGGAGGAGCATCTCCAGCACATTGAGACAGTGTTGCGTATCTTGCAAGAGTAGCAGTTCTATGCCAAGCTCTCCAAGTGTGAGTTTGGGTTGACGGAGATGTTGTACTTGGGACACATCATAGGGGTGGACGGAGTGAGAGTCCACGAGGAGAAGATCAAGGCCATCAGAGAATGGTCGGAGCCGAGGAACGTGATAGAACTCCGAGGAATCATTGGCATTTGTACTTACTACCGGAAGTTCGTCAAGAGTTTCTCACAGCTTGCTGCACCCGTGACAGATCTGACGAGGAAGGGGGCATTCAGTTGGTTGAATACAATGCAACGAGCCTTCAACAGGCTCAAGGAGGTTATGAGCAGCTGCCTAATGCTTGCATTGCCAGATTTTACGCAACCATTTGTTTTGGAGTGTGATGCGTCGGGAGAGGGGATCGGCGTAGTATTGATGCAGGGAGGTCACTCTATAGCCTATGAGAGCCGGAAGCTCCTTCCGCACGAGAGGTTGTATTCTATATACGACAAGAAGATGCTGGCCATCATGCATGCATTGGCCAAGTTCCGACAGTATTTAGTGGGTAACAGGTTCAGGGTGAGGACTGATCACAATAGCCTCAGGTTCTTTTTGGAGCAGAAGCAGCTACAGGAGAGGCAGCAGAAGTGGATCAGTAAGATCCAAGCATATGAATTTGACAATGAGTATGTCAAGGGTAAGAACAACGTGGTGGCAGATGCCCTTTCACGTAGACCAGCCACGTTGTCTCTTATGAGCTTGGACACAGATTGGAGGGCTTAACTCTTAGTGGAGTACTTCAAAGACAGATTTGCATGTGAGGTTCTGGATGGGCAGGTGACGAATGACAGGTACAGGGTGGTCGATGACATCATCTACTACAAGGACCGGATCTTCTTGACTGAGGGGTCTCAGCTCAAGAAGAAGATACTTCAGGCATCACATGATTCACCATTGGCCGGCCATCAGGGGTTTACCAAAACCTACAAGGCCTTTAGAGAGAGGTTCTCATGGAAGGGCCTCAAGGAGGATGTACTCTAGCATGTTCGGGAGTGCAATATTTGCCAGAGGAACAAGGGGAAGATGAGCCATCCCGCAGGATTATTGCAACCTCTTCCCATTCCAGAGGGGAAATGGGAGTGTATTTCGATGGACTTCATCACAGGGTTGCCCATGGTACAGAGCAAGGATTACATCTTTGTCGTCGTTGATCGACTGACAAAGTATGCACATTTTTTTGCCATATCCGCACACTACACATCAGCGCAGGTGGCTGAGCTGTTCTTCAGAGGTCTTTAAGCTACATGGTCTTCCTAAGACCATCACCAGTCACAGGGACAACAGTTTCATGGGCGGGTTTTGGCAGGAGCTTTTTCGGCTAGTGGGGACGGAGTTGACACCGAGTACCAGCTATCACCCACAGACAGACGGACAGACAGAGATAGTTAACAAGTGGCTGGAGGGCTACTTGCGTAACTATGTCAGTGGGCAGCAGAGAGCATGGCTGAAGTGGTTGCATCTGGGGGAGTACTACTACAACACTACACATGACATGTCCATTGGTATGTCACCATTGTATGCTTTGTATGGGTATCATCCTTTATCTTTTGCTGACGTGATGTTTGGTGATAGCAAGGCTCCTGGAGCCAAGATTTGGATCCAAGAGAGTCAGGATATTCTCCAAGCTCTCAAGGACAACATGGCTACAACGCAGAACCAGCAGAAGCTGTATGCTGACAGGGGTCGGGTGGAGAGACGGTTTGAGGTAGGGGACATGGTCTACCTCCAATTACAGCCATACCAACAGTAGTCACTGAAGCAAAAGGGGGCTGAGAAGCTCAAGCCCCGCTTTTATGGGCCATACAGGGTGATACGCAGGATTGGACAGGTTGCATATGAGTTGGAGCTACCCCAAGGCAGCAAGATTCGTAACATTTTTCATGTATCATGCCTGAAGAAGGCATTGGAGCAGCAAGGGACAGTGACGGACGAGCTACCACCCATGGATGATGAAGGGCATTTGGTGTTGCAGCCAAAGGCTATTATTGATACCAGGGAGAGGCAGCTGCGGAGCAGGACAGTCCGGGTATTCTTGGTGAGGTGGAAGAATTTACTAGATGAGGATGCCACTTGGGAGAGCGAGAAAATTTTGCAGCATCCATCACTTCAGTTGCTTGAGGACAAGCAACATTTTGCCTGGGGAGACTGTGATACCAGGGAGAGGCAGCTGCGGAGCAGGACAGTCCGGGTATTCTTGGTGAGGTGGAAGAATTTACTAGATGAGGATGCCACTTGGGAGAGCGAGAAAATTTTGCAGCATCCATCACTTCAGTTGCTTGAGGACAAGCAACATTTTGCCTGGGGAGACTGTGATATTCCTAATTAGCCATGGCTAATTGGAATATTCGATTTTTGTTCAATTTTTGCCTTCTATAGTTAGTTATGAATAAAAAGGTGAGTAAAGGGTGACATAACTCACTTTTAGAATAAAGTCACTCTCTAGTAGCACAACGTTGTAACTTAAAGGGGGGCCAAGGGGGCCAAAGGACCACGTAGAGGAGGGGCCCACGTAGACACTTGGAGGGACTGCGCAAATGGATAGGAACACGTGGCAAGAGGGAGGCTACGTTGGAGAAGGTTGGCTTAGGGTTTGAGAGGGGCCAGCGCTATAAAGGAGAGAGGAGCCTCCTCATCTTGGCATTCGATTATGTGCATTTGAGCTAGTCACTTCGACTTAGAGCACGCTGGCTGTTTAGCTAGTCTGCAGCACTGTTTAGTGCATCGAGTGTCTTTGTTCGGAGATCTCACCCTTAGCCCCGGGGAACTTCGAGTGCCTGCTCGAGAAAGGTATTTCCATCAGTATTTTGCAGCAGTTTCATGAGTAGTTTGCAGGAGAATTGAGCAATTTGGATGACTGCGCAGTCTTGAGAGGGATGACGCAATTCTTTCTGGCAAGAGTTCTGAATTGAGGGTTTGTGGAGGATTTGAGCTGGGAGTTTGAGCAAGGAATCAACCCTTGCATATTGGAGGATTTTGGCAGAGTTTCAGGTAGAGTTCTGGAGGGTTTTCTTCAGTGGTAGCGCAGAGCATTGAGGGACTGCGCAGATCCCCAAGGGGGTGATTTTCGGGGGTCGGCCATTTCAGAAAAGCTTTCTGGGTTTTTCTGGGTTTATTGAGTAGAGGGGGATTCCAGAGTTTCAGCATTTTCTGAGGTGGGGAACAACCCCAAATCTTCATTTGATTGTACCAGCAGCAGCAATAGCACGCAGTTCTCTAGCAGCTTGGATGCAGTTCAGAGAGGAGCCATTTCTTGCTATTCTGAGTGTATTTCTTCACTTGCCTTGAGCAAGTCGAGGTGCCATCTTGTTGATCACCTCCTGTACTCATTTCATTACTCAATATAATAAAATGGCTTAGCATTTCTCGCTGCATTTCTTGAGTATCTGTTATATTTTATGTATGCATCATTGTTTGTTGTACTACTATTATTATATCTCTATGAGTTTCTCGACTACTATACCACTTGTGCGTTTTTCTAGTTGGGGTTTTGCTGGGGTTTGAGGAATATTCCTGGAAAGGGATATTACAGTGGGCAATTAGTTCAAGGTAAAGATTGATCACAACAATCTTTGGTTTTTCTTGGAGCAACACTAATTAGAGGATAGACATCAAAAATGGGTGAGTAAGCTCCAAGCTTACGATTTTGAGATAGAGTATGTGAAGGGCAAGCACAATGTGGTGAAATATTCCCTCTCTAGGAAGCTCTCAGCGCTATCTGTGATGGACCTTACGCATTACTAGAGGGCTCAACTCTCGGTTGAGTACTCCAAGGACAAACAGGCTTGTGAGATTTTCAATGGTACCCATAGGGATGACAGGTTTCGAGTGATGGATGGCGTCATCTACTACAAAGACCGAATATATTTGGTGCCAAGATCTCAACTTAAGGAGAAGATTTTGCAGGCCTCTCACGATTCCCCCGTAGCAAGACACCCGAGCCTCCTCAAGACATATTGTGTTATCAGAGAGATATTTTCATGGCGGGGGCTCAAAGGAGATGTGTTGAGGCACGTGCAAGAGTGTGTAGATTGTCAAAGGAACAAGGTGGAGCTGTCACATCCCGTCATTTTATTGCAGCCACTTCCCATTCCGGAGAGGAAGTGGGAGAGTGTGTCCATGGATTTTATCCCGGGGCTCCTAGCTGCCCAGGGACAAGATTGCATTTATGTGGTGGTTGATAGGTTGACCAATTTTTCCCATTTATTTGCCATCTCATCAAGATCTTCTGCCTCCCAAGTGGCCGAGATATTCTTTCAAGAGGTCTTCCGATTACATGGTCTCCCCAAGACCATCATTAGTGACAAGGATAGCAAGGTTATGGGGCCTTTCTGGTAGGAGTTGTTCCAGTTGGTGGAGACAAAGCTTAGACCCAGTACTAGCTATCACCCCCAGACGAATGGGCAGACCGAGATCATGAACAAATGGTTGGAGGGGTACCTTCGCAACTATGTGACGGGCCAACAGAGAGAGCTGGTCAAGTGGATTCATATAGGAGAGTTCTGCTACAAAAGAATTTATCATATGTTGATCGGTATGTCTCCTTTCTGAGCACTTTATGGATATGATGCACTTTCTTTTTTTGACATGGTGTTTGGAGACAGGAGGGCCCCAGGGGCAAAGGATTGGGTTCAAGAGAGCCAAGAGGTTCTCTGAGCTCTCAAGAACAACTTGCAGGTGGCCCACAATTAGCAAAAGATGTATGCTGATAAGCAAAGTGGAGAGAAATTTTGAGGTAGGGGACATGGTCTACCTACACTTGCATCCATATAGATAGTCTTCACTCAAGCAGAAGGGGGCATAAAAGCTTCAACCTTAGTTTTATGGCTCGTATAAGCTGGTCAAGAGGGTTGGAGAGGTGGCTTATGAGTTAGATGTACCTTCGGAGAGTCGTTCCACAACGTGTTCCACGTCTCATGCCTGAAAAAGGCGTTGGGGTAGCATGTTACAGCAGCAAATGAGTTGCCTCCCTTGGATGATGAGGAGCACATAGTTTTGACCACTGAGTTCATATTGGAGACCTGGGAGAGGAGGTTGAGAAACAGGGTGATCAGGAAGCACTTGGTCAAATGGAAGGATTTGCAAGGAGAGGATGCCACATGGGAGAGTGAATAAATTTTGCAGCATCCGGTTTTGCAGTTGCTTGGGGACAAGCAACATCCGGGAGGAGAGGACTGTAATGTCCCTTCCTAATTATTATCCCTAAGGCGAGATTTTTTTTATTATTAATTTTGTCTTTTTTGGCTTAATGCAAATTTGGTGAAGAAACTTAGGAAAAAGGGGGTCGATGTGCATTTTAGTGGAATGCAGGGACCACTCACCAACAAATAATACAGACCCCTTGAAGGCAGTTCAATTTTCCCGACTGGGGGTCAAAATTATTGATGGGACCAACATGAGACTCAAGGGAGCAAGCATAAATAGGAGAAGAGGAGCAACATTTGGGGCCTTTTGATAATTTGATAATTCATTGTTGCTTTGATTGTTCAACTGAGCTACAACATGATGCTTAGCGCAGGAGCTTCCCAAGGAGTGAAGTTCACCCTTTCTTCGGTGGATCTCGAGTGCCACCCAAGGAAGGTCTTCCCTTTTTATTTGGAGACAAAGAGAGTTACATCCTATAGAGATTTACACTGTCTTGGTTCAGCAAGGACGCGGTGGAGAAAGCCACGATGTTTTGGTGAAGCAGAGGTGTCGGGAATTGAGTGAGAAGTGTTGCCGGAGTGATCCTTGTCCAATTTCTAGCTTAGAGGAGCAATATTTCAGCACGAGGAGGAGCTTAGCACTCAGGTCGACTTTTTGGCTCAAGGGACTGCGTCTTTTCCCCAGACTGTGTAGTCTATGATGTGGGTGGTTTAGAGGGAGCCTTAGCCGAAGGATTGAAGAGTTGGGTTGTTGGGATTTTGATGTTAGACATACTTGGAGGGGTTTTCTTAGCATTTTGGGATCAAGAAACAACAGTTCCAACTAGAGGTGCAGATTTTTGGTTTGGAGGAGGGCCAAGCTCTAGGAGGCCAAATTTGGAGGGACAAAACTAGGGAAAACTATTTCTGGGTTTTTCTGAGTTTTTGGCAAGGAGCACACACTCCTAATTTTACAAAATTTTCTAGGTTGTTTTGAGGGGATAAATCAAAGCCTGAAGTCAGCCATCAGTGCAAAATTAGAGGGCCAACGCAGTTTTCTGGAGAGCAACATTTCTACAGTAGTTGGGCATTTTTGTATTGATCAACTGAGGCTTGTAGATTTCCTTTTGCAAGCCCAAGTGCACCTCTTCCATCTTCTATTGTACTCCAGCCATTATATTTAATGAAAATTGGCCAGTTTGGTGTTTGAGGAGAAATTTTTGTTATATGTGTAAATTGCTAAACAAATTTTGTATTGAAATTTATTGCATGTCTTTGTTATCACTGCAAATTTTCCATTAGGAATATTACAGTTGTCTGGAAGATGGATCCTCCTGGCCTCCAGACTCCCTCTCCGGCTTTCTAGCTCTGAATCATTACTTCTCCCCAGCAAAATAAGGAATCCCATTTGAAGTTTTGCGCTGCCTCTCTACAATGCACTCACTGGAGCTAGAAAAACTTCCTCCGACCTTACTATCCCCGCCCCTCTCTCACTGCTTCAAGCTCACTAGCTCTCTCTCTAGCAACTTACCGCTACTACTCTGGAAATTGATCCGCCAGTGAAATCAAACTACTAGTGTTGGATGTGTATTCTCCAAGCCCCATTGAGTTTCTTCTTATAATCTCTCATTGAGACATCAACGACCATGATTAAAACTTAATCGATGGCTAAGATTAACTAGAACTCGATCCATGTCTTTTTCTAGAAGATTGTCACCATGACTTAATTAATACCCTTTAATTAATCAGATTTCCTAAGTTTAGACGTAGGAAACATTGAAAAAATTATTAATTGTTTTAATTAAGTCATCTCTAGGTGGAATTTTCATAAATGATTTCTGGATTTTGGGGAATACATGTATTCTATCCTCTCCACCAAATTTCGTGGCTAGAATAAATCTGATACTACAAAAACTAACAATCAATACTATGCAGTGGCAGGCACAAGGTAGTTTAGCATGCGTCAAATTAGTTCATGATATATGGCTTATATATTGATTGCATGCGGGGACTAGAGACAAGGCACAGATGAATCCAGGGATACAGGGATTTAGTTGATTTATAGATCACTCTGTCTCGTGATGAGCAGAGTCATGGCAAAGAGTGATCTAGTTCACTCTTGGGTTGACACATGGGGGTTCGCAGAGGCCTTCATCGTAACGCAAGGCAAGATTTCCCAATTGCTGCACAGGTTTAGGGTTAGCATTGGATGGGTAGGATTTGGCATCATGGAGATGCCTGGGCAAGATGTGTTTGGCCCTTATCAGTGTTTCACCATCAGGTTCTAGGAGGAGGATACGGTATGCGCACAATGGGTAGTCAGTTATAATCAGAGTGGTGCAGTGTCGGCATGGTGACATCATTTTGAGATTAGCATGGGACCCTAGTATCGAGGTATTCATTTATGATAGGATGGTGTACGGATTCTTGGTGTATCAATGGCACATCTGGGACCCCGGTATTGTTTGCAATGACAATTTGGGTCAGCAGAGAGAGGGAGTGCTTGTTCGAGCATTGCTTGAGGATAAGCAATTTTCGGCAAGGAGGACTCTAATATCCCCAATTTTGCAAGCATGGGAGTCACTAAGGAATTTTTTCCAATTTAGTAATATTAATTAAAAAGAGGCAAATATTATTGGAGAAAGGTGGCTAGTATTATTTTATTGGAGAATAGCGTCAAATTATTATTTTATTAAATTGTGGCAAAAGTAACATAGTGGAAAATGTCCCCCAGCAATAAAATACTATTAAAAAAGGAGTCCAGAGGCATGAGGAGAAATTATAAATGCAGGATGGACTCATTTTGCGGATTATGTCTTTTGACTATTATACACTTCACATTACATCTTCTCTTGGATTTGTTGGGTACAAGAAGAGAAGTGTTGTTTAGCACAGGAGTTCCAAGCAGAATTCCACCCTCATTTCAGAGAAATTCGAGTGTCTCCCTAGTGAGGAAGATTTGGGGAGCTCAATTCAAAGTTTCCACTGGGCATATTTGCAGGTTATTACAGCTAGTGTGTGTTTCTTCCAAGGCCCAGAAGTGGTTCGAATTACTTTTGGGGAGATCAGTTATGGAGGAGCAGAGCATCAGAGGATTTGCGGGTGTTTTCCATTATTTTATCTAGAGATTTTGTGGTGATTAATAGGGTTGAGTTTGAGGGAATTTTTGGGGCCAAAATTCTACATTTCTAGAAGTGCACAGGGATCTCTAGGTAGGCTTGCGAAGGGGCTGGAGGAATATAGGTTAAGATAAGGGCCAGAGATTGGAGGTATACGTCAAGGGAGAATTTAGCAAGAGTTGGGAGAGGTTTCTAATGGTGTATTTGTGAAAATTCGAGTATCTCACCCAAATCTACTACTGCAACAATTGATTAAACTTCTCCTATTTGTTAATTACTTAAACAAATTATTTATTGCTTCCTATAACATATATCGAAGCTAATACAACTGCAGCCTTCACTTAATTAATTAATTTGCCCAAAACAAGAACAGAACAAATAGAAAAAAATCTACATAAGTGACAGTATTTTTTAGACAAACGTCCCAGGAAAAACCCAATGCGGGAAAACCGGTGTAGCAGCTCTGAGAGTTTTATATTATTAAGCAGTAGTTTCTGAATATAACTCTAGATGCCCTTCTAATAATCCTGTTACAGAGAAATAAATTGGAAGAAAAACTTAGTGAACCAACTGATCCAGTAGCTGAACCAACTGTCCCAGACTATCTTTGCGCTACCCATGGGTGGGACTTGCATCAGTCTCTAGGCTCTGCGTCAACTCTGCGTTGGGTCTTCTTGCCTTATGGAGCTCTGACATCAACCCTCTCGGCTCAGACATCAATTCCCTGGCAAATATTCGACTTGTGTTGGAAGACTGCATTGCTTCTACATCAACCCTTTTGGCTCTACATCAACCACTGCGTGGGCCCTTCTGGCCCAGCGTCAACGCCTTTTGGGTCTACACTACCTCCTCCTGGTGTCTCTCTACCTATTTGCTGCGTATCCTGGGCTCTGGAGAAGATTCTCCAACCCACCTGTCCCTGCCCCTCACTGCAAAAGCTCACTATCGAAATTCTCCCAGCAGCTCCTTTGCTCTGTTTCAGAAAATCGAACTTCTGAACTCTTTGCGTGTGTTTCCAAGTGACCCTCAAGCCTCCTTAAATAATCTCCTCGTTGACATTCAACGACCCAGATTAGAAGCTAATCAACGGCTAAGACCATTTTTGCTTGATCCTCGTCTTCTTCTAAAAGTTACACCCACAATCTATATTAATACCCTTTAATTATTTTATTTTCCTAAGTTTAGACTTAGGGTCCCTTTAAAAGTAATTAATTATTTTAATAAAACTATTTTTGTGTGGGATTTCCCAAAACGCTTTCTAGGTTCTTTGGAATACATGTGCCTAAGCCTCCTTACAAAATTTGAGACTTAGAGCACATCTGATGCTACCAGAAATCAACAGTCCCTCTTAGCGAGGAATGTGATCTAGCAATGCAACTCGTTGAAGCATCACTCTGTTCTGTAACATCTCCCTCTGCGCTGCTAATGTCTGACATGTTGTCCACCAACCACTGCGCAAATGCTTCATCTGTACTGTTGTTGACCCTGCCACTATCAACACTGCATCCATACTGCAACTCCTTCTGAGTTTCTACATCCATGTTGTTGTTGGCACTGCCACTGCCAACTGCCTCTGCACTGCAAACTGTTGTTGTTTCCGCATCAACAATGGAAAAACATCCCAAATTACTGAACTAATTGTGTTTAGTATGATACCATAGCCCAACTGCTGCTAGTCTTTGCGCTGACCCTCTGAATCTACTGCATTGTTGCTGACCTCTTCTCTGTGCCATTTTCATTGCTTCCAACTCTGCTCTGCATTGTCCAGTTTCTGATGCTCCTAGCTGTTGCAACTATCTCTCCGACACTCCTCGTCACCGTCTGACACTAGTCCATCCTACTACTTTTGATCTAGGCTCCTGTAGCAAGGAATTGATCCGAGAGGTGAGTTCCTCAAGGATCCTGCCCATCTACATCTCTTTCGAACTACAATTCTAGATTACCCCATCTCTCCCCTGGAGGTATATGTGCAATCATGGTGAAATATGATCTACTCATACTGCGGCTACTACTACACTGCTGCTGCAACTACTGCAATTATGAGTATGATTTCCCCAAATCCAAAAGTACTAGCTTCCATAGGGTTGCTCCCTTTGAAACTAGACTCCCTCTGAATCTCGATCTCCCTATGGGAAATCTCTCTACTCCCTCCTGGAAACTCACACGGTCCTCCTGCACTGGAAACTGGACTGCAAAGCTCTGTGTCGGGAATATCTTTGTTGGAACTGCACTTGCATACTACAACTGGGAAATTCACGCTGCCTGTGTCAATGCAACTAGTTCTACAACTGTCTTCCAGAAACTGACTGCAACTAGTTCTGCAACTGTCTTCCGGAAACTAACTGCAACTAGCTATGCAACTGTCATTTGAATGACTAGTTGCGTCTGCTGACACTGTGATCCTCCTGCTATGATTTTGTTGGGTTCCCGTAGCAAGGATACTAATCCATGTGAGAAATGTACAGCAACTGCATCTAATTTGTTGCTCTTCCGTGGATCCTGCCCATCCATGGCCATCTCTGCAAAAATGTTGAATTGCCTCCTCTCTCCTCTGCGCAGTACTAGACTGCTCTAGCACTCCCTTCTGGAGCTTGTAGATCTTCCCCTCTCCACTGCTGCTCAGCTAGTGAGAATTCGAGCTCCTTGGCTGGTAGTCCTTTGAGGAAGAATTCCCTCAACTGTGCTCCTTCCTTCTCCTCTGCCGTCTTTCTGCCCAGCAAAATGGCCTACAGAAAGAAAAGGCTACGTCCCACCAGCTCTCCTTACACTGAGGCTTTTGCGCTTCTCCCTCTGCCCCAACAAAAACTCGATCTAGAAGCCCTTCTCTCTATCGACTCACTCGGAGAGAGACTACCTCGAAACTTCAACCCTCTGGCTAAGAACTGCGCAAACCCTCTGGGGTTTTGAACTACTACCTTCTGTAGCTTTTCGATCTCCCTCTTCTGCTCAGCACTGGGTTCTCTGGCACTACTCTTCTTGTTCAACCTGCAGCTTTGATACCATGTGAAAATTCAAGAATCCCACCCGAATCTACTACTACAGCAACTGATTAAACTTCTCCTATTTGTTAATTACTGAAATAAATTATTTACTGCTTCCTACAACAAATATCATAGTTAATACAATTGCAACCTTCACTTAATTAATTAATTTCTCCAAAATAAGAACAGAACAAATAAAGAAAAATCCACACAAGAGATAGTATTTTTTGGACAAATGTCCCCGAAAAAACCCAATGTGGGAAAACCAATGCAGCAACTCTGAGGGTTTTATATTATTAAGCAATAATTTCTAAGTACAACTCTGGATGCCCTTCTAGCAATCCAATTACAAAGAAATAAACTAGCGGAAAAACTTAGTGAGATTAACTCACTCTACTCGGCAAGTCCTGCTGATCCAGCAGATGAACCAACTATCCCAGGCTATCTCTACGTTCCACCCCCTATGTGGGCCATGCGTCAGACTCTAGGCTCTATGTCAGCTCTACATTGGGTCTACTTGACTCCTAAAGCTCTGACGTCAACCCTCCCAGAACAGACGTCAATTCCCTGACAAATCTCAAACTTCTACTGGAAGACTGAGTTGCTTCTGCGTGAGCCCTTCTGGCTCTACGTCAAGCACTGCGTAGGCCCTTTTAGCCTAGCGTCAACCCCTTTTGGGTCTACGCTGCCTCCTCCTGGTGTTTCTCTGCCTCTCTGTTGCATATCCTGGGCTTTGGAGAAGATAATCCAACCCAACTATCCCTACCCTTCACTGCAAAAGCTCACTATCGAAATTCTCTCGAGAGCTCCTCTGCTCTACTTCACAAATCGAACTTCTGAACTCTCTGTGTGTTTCCAAGTCACCCTCAAGCCTCCTTAAATAATCTCCTCGTTGACATTCAGCGACCTAAATTAGAAGCTAATCAATGGCTAAGATCATTTCTGCTTGATCCTCGTCTTCTTCTAGAAGTTACACCCATAGTTTATATTAATACCCTTTACTTTATTTTCCTAAGTTTAGACTTAGGGTCCCTTTAAAAATAATTAATTATTTTAATAATATTGTTTCTGGGTGTAATTTCCCAAAATGGTTTTTGGGTTCTTTGGAATACATGTGCCTAAGCCTCTGTGCAAAATTTGAGACTTAGAGCACATCCGATGCTACATGTGGGTGTAACTTCTAGAAGAAGACGAGGATCAAGCATAAATGATCTTAGCCATTGATTAGCTTCTAATATGGGCCATTGAATGTCAACGAAAAGATTATTTAAGGAGGCTTGAAGTTCATTTGGAAAATATACCGAGAGTTGATCAGTGGAATCGAATTGTTGAGCCAGAGAGCAGCACAGTGAGTTCGTGGTGATCACGCAGATGGGCAGAGACAATTTTGGCTTGAGAATCTACTTTGGAGCCAATATTACACAGCAAAGAGGCAGATAAAGACGTAGAGGAGGCAGGGCCGCAGTGGCCAGTGAGGGTGACGCAGAGCTAGGAAGGGCTCACGCAGAGCAGCGCAGTGCCTTCCAAGCAAAAGTCCGAGATTTTGTTGGGGGTTTGACGTTCTGAGCCAAGAAGGCTGAAGTCAAAGTTCCTGAGAGCAAATTGATCCAACAAAGAGGTGATGCAGTGTCTATAAGGCAGTGACGCATGCACTTGTGTAGGGGCAGCGCAAAGGTAGCCGGGGACTCATTTGTTCAATTGTCGAATCAACTAGGACATGCAGTGTAGAGTGAGGTAATCTCACTAATTTCTTCTGCCGAGTGATATTCTCTGTACTGGATTTCCAGCAAGGCACCCAGAGTTTGCATTCAGAAATAACTTCTGCTTAATAATAAAAACCATCAGACCTGCTACACCGATTTTCCCACATTGGGTTTTTCTGGGGACATTTGTCCAAAAACAACGGTGCCATTGTGTTGTATTTTCTTTCTTGCTCAGTTTCGTGTTTCCGCATTTTATTTAATTAAGTGAAGGTTGCAGCGTATGTATTTCGATATTTTCCATAGTAAACTGTAAGTAATTTGTTTAAAGGAATTTAACAAATCTGATAAATATCATCAGTTGCTGTAGTAGGTATTCTGGTTTAGGAATTCTCACTTGGTATCAGAGCTGAACGTGAAACAAGAAGAGCAGAGCCAGAGAAACCAACACTGAGCAGAGGAGGAGATCGAATAGCTGCAGGAGGCAAAAATTTGAATCCCCAGAGGGATTGCGCAGACCAAGCCAGGAGGGTTGAATTTTCAAGGAAAGGCTCTCTCTGAGTGAGTCAATGGAGAGGAAGGGCTTCCAAACCGAAATATTGTCGTGCTAGAGGGAGCAGCGCAGAGCCTCAGCGTTGAGAAAAGAGCTAGGGGGACGCAGTTTTTTTGCAGGCAGTTTTTTGGGCAAAAAATCGTCAGAACAGAGAGAAGAAACACAGTCAGGGATTTTTTTCCTCAGTAGACTTCCCACCAAGAAGTTTGTTTTCTTATTGGCTGAGCAACAATAGTAAGAAACAGAGAGGAGCAGTTCGACATTTTCATGGCAGAGATGGAAGCGAGTGGGTTGAGAGATCAGGACAGGTTGGATGGGGCATCAAACTATGTGATTTGGAAGGCAAAGATGTCGTGTCTTCTAGATGAGCATTTTCTCAAGGCTTACGTCAACAACATGGTGGTTGAGCCCGTGGATCAAAATCTGCTGAAGAAGTACAAGGGAGAAAGAAATGGCAAAGGCCAAGAGAATGATCCTCAATGGAGTGAAGGATCATGTGGTCTATCACATCGCCAGCAGAGGGATTACTAAGGAGATGCGGGATGCCTTGGAAATGTTGTATCAAGGATCTTCCAAACAGCAGAAGATGTACTTAGAGCATAAACTAAGATCTGCACAGGATGTAGAAGGGGGAGCGCATTGATCCATTCCTCACGAAGCTTTAGGAGACCCGGAACAAGTTAGCAGTTGTGGGGTCTACACCTCAAGGTTCCTATATGGTGAGACTGGCCCTAAACTCAGTGTCAGAAGAGTGGCAAGTCTTTGTCCAGAGCATCTTGGGGAGGGAAGCTTTGCCAGACTGGAATAGTATGTGGGCAACTCTCAAGCAGTAAGAGCAGAGGAGAGATCTAGTCAAGTGTTAGCTTGATGAAAGTAGCACCAGGAAGCCCAAGGAGGAGGAAGGGAATGCAACCCTTGCATCCAAGGGGCAGCAAGATTAGCCAAGGCGGAAGAAGGACATCTTGAAGATCAAATGCTTCAGGTGTGGTGAAATGGGTCACCACACAACACAGTGTCCTCTCAAAAAGGAGGACAAAGATGAGAAGCACAATCCGAAGGATGCAACCACGAAGATCGAGGAGGATGAATTTTCCATGACAGTCGCGATACCTCAAGGAGGGAGGTGAGCTGATTTAGAGTTGTAGTTCGAAAGAGCTACAAACGGGCAGGATCCTTGAGGAGCCCACCTCTTGGATCACGACCTTCCTACGGGAGCCCATATCAAAAGTAGCAGGATGGACTAGTGTCAGTTGGTGTAGAGGAGTGTTGGAGCGAAAAATGTAGTGGTTAGAATGCCAAGTCTAAATAGTGTAGTGCAGAATTGCAGCAGTGCAAAGAGGCACAGTGCAGTAGCAGCAACAACGAGTGCAGTAGCAGCAACAACGCAGTGGCTTCAGAGGGATAACTATTATTTTTTGGTAGCAACGGATGTGCTCTAGCCTTGAAAATTCGTTGAGAGGCTAAGGAACATGAGTTCTAAAGAACCCAAAAACCTTTTGGTGAAATGGATTGTATTTTATTAAAATAATTAATATTTTTAATGGGGTTCCTAAGTCTAAACTTAGGAAAATTAAAATATTAATGGGTATTAATCAAAATATGGGTGATAATGATCTAGAAGGCAGATCAAGTCAAGTTTTAATCTTAGTTGTTGATTAGAGGCTTAATCTCGGTCGTTGAAGTCTCAATGAGAAAATTATAAGAAGGAGGCTTGAGATTCATTTAGAAAGACACACAAAGAGATTGAGGAAATCGATTTTCTGAGGTGAGAAGTTTTCAAGAGGAAAATCAATTGGGGAGATCTTGAAGCAAAGGGGCAGGGATAGTTCGGGAATACTGACAGAGAGGTGGAGAGAAGCTTGTGGAGGCAGCGCAATAGCCAGGAGTACTGATGTTGGGCCAGTCTGGGCCCACACAACCTTGACGCAAAGCCAGAAGGGCCAGTGCAGAGGAGAAAGCTGCCTTCCACGCAAAAATTCGGAACTGCTAGGGAACTGTCGGAACAACCGGGAAAGCTAACGCAATGGGCAGAAGTGACAGCGCAAGGTTGATGCAAGGCCAACGCAGAAGTAGTTTGGGTTAGCCACTCTTGTTGCCGGATCAGCCGGAATCTGCCGAGTGAAGTGAGGTAAAACTCAGTCAGATTTTCTGCCATTGTATTTCTCTGTCACTGGATTGTCGAGAGGGCATTGAGAATTTCTATACAAAATTACTCCTTAATAATAGAAAACCCTCAGAGCTGTTGCACCGGTTTTTTCCGAGGAATATTTTGTCCAAAAATAATTGTGTCCTATGTATCTCGTTCTTTGCTCGGTTTCCTTGTTTCATGCAAATTAAATTTAAGTAGTGTAAGATGCAGAAGTAATTTGCTTGAGTATTCAGAAAAATAACTTGATGAATGTAATTAAAATCAAGTAGGTGAAGTAGATTCAGATTTGCTGCAGTAGGGGTTCCTTGAGACTAGGAATTTTCACAATAGCGTGGACTAGCAGCAATTAGATCTTCAGAATCGAGATGCATCTATGATAAACACTTGTTCAGATTTTGGGATGTTTTTTAGTTGCAATGCAGATGAAGTGTTAGCAGGCAGTGCTAGCAACAACACAGATGCAACACTTGAGACGGAGTTGTAGTACAGGTGCAGTGTTGACAGTGGCAGGGTCAACAATAGTACAGTTGCAGCAGCAGTGCAGTAGTTGGTGGACAGCATGTCAGACATTAGTAGCGCAGAGGACGATGTTATGAAGTCAGGGTGATGCTTCAGGGGGAGGTATTGGTAGAGCACATTCATCGCTAAGAGGGAGTGTTGATTTCTAGTTGCAGGGAGGCTTGGGCACATGTATTCCAAGGAACCAAGAAAGCATTTTGGGAAATTCCACCCGGAGACATTTTTATTAAAATAATTAATTATTTTTAATGGGACACAGTCTAAACTTAGGAAATTAAAATAATTAATGGGTATTTAATCTAATTGTGGGTGTAACTTCTAGAAGAAGACGAGCATCAAGCAGAAATGATCTTAGCCATTGATTAGCTTCTAATCTGGGTCGCTGAATGTCAACATGAAGATTACCTAAGGAGGCTTGAGGGTCATTTGGAAAATACACTGAGAGTTGATCAGTCAGATCGAATTGCTGAGCTAGAGAGCAGCACAATGATTTCGTGGTGATCATGCAGAGAGGGTAAGAGATAGTTTTGGCTAGAGAATCTTCTCCGGAGCCGAGAATACGCAGCAGAGAGGTAGAGAAAGACATAGAGGAGGTAGCGCAGTGCCTAGAGAGGGTGACGCAGTGCCAGGAAGGACTCACACAGAGCAGAGCAGTGCCTTCCAAGTAGAAGTCTGAGATTTTTCTAGGGGTTTGACATTCTGAGGTGGGAGGGATGAAGTCGAAGCTCCCGAGAGCAAATCGATCCAGCAGAGAGGTGACACAATGCCTCTAATGCAGTGGAGCATACCCACACAATGATTGCGTAGGGGCAGTGCAGAGGTAGCCGATGACTCGTTGGTTCAGTTGTCGAATCAGCTAGGACTTGCAATGTAGAGTGACGCATCTCACTAATTTCTTGTGCCGAGTGATATTCTCTGTACTGGATTGCCAACAAGGCATCCAGAGTTTGTATTCAGAAATAACTTATGCTTAATAATAAAAACCATCATATCTACTGCACCGGTTTTCCCACATTGGGTTTTTTTGGGAAATTTGTCCAAAAACAACGATGCCATTGTGTTGTGTTTTCTTTCTTGCTCAGTATCTTGTTTCCGCATTGTATTTAATTAAGTGAATATTGTAGTGTATGTATTTCTATGTTTGTCGTAGTAAACTGCAAGTAATTTGTTTAAAGGAATTTAACAAACAGGAGAAACATCATTAGTTGTTGTAGTAGGGATCCTGATTTAGGAATTTTCACAAAGCCCAAGTGCACACATTTCATGCATTGTACTCTTCTCCATATATAATAAAATCGTTGAATTTTGGTGCAGTTCCAGTGTAAATTATGGGTGTTTGATTTTTGTTTAAATATTTTAGTGTTGTATGGTATTTTACTTTGTTTATCACTGTTATTGCCTTTTTGGAACATTACACTTTTCCTTCTTCTTGCATGCCTATATACACCTTTGTTGAGCTATATTTTGAAACCCTAGGTATCAAGTATTCCTTTGAAGGTTTTGTTATGGTACGCTTCTCCTTTCACATCCAGAATTGTGCCCTAATCCATAGAAGAAAAACCCTGTTTATTCTTTATTTATATTACCTTAAACCAATTGACTTAGAATATCCTTTAGGTGAGAAAATGGGAAGCCTACCATGTGGTGAAATTCCACTAAAGAGCAGGAGGTGAAGTGTGAAGGTGACGATGAAAACCACCTCATTGTTGCATCTTGGCATGTCTCTTGCCTTGTGAGGCCTCTCACAAGGCCTGCTAGATTTTAAGGCAACATTTATGAAGTCGTTTTCGAGGAGGATTTGAGTCAACCTCATCGTTATCTGAAGAATAAGGTTCATTAAGAATTTTGAAAAGAATAACTTATAAACGACAACATAGATTCTCTTTTGGTGACTCCTAAGGATGATCCTCATATCTCCCCTAGTATTTTGTCCAATGATATCATAGCTCCAAGGAATAAAAGAACTACTTGTAAGATAACTACTGAGGCCTCCACAACCCCATTAGTTCAAAATACTCCTATGGTTAAAATTCTCTTTGCTAATACATATACCTCTAGCACCATTGCCAAACCTTGGCTCATTGCTGCATTCAAACCATTGGATGTGAGTCACTTCCCTGATGCTCCTCACTCATTTCCTAATAAATGAAGAATGGCTACCAAATTCAATGAAACTAATGCAATCACAATTGAAAAACATATGCATGAATTCTATTGGGTTGTGGGTGCTAGGTTGATCCAAGAAGAAGATGTGGTTATGATGTTTTTTGCCTTGACCTTAGAAGTGTCCCAATTTGCCTCAAGGTAGTCTTACAAACTGGGATACTTTCCACCAAGCCTTTGACAACGGATGGGCCACCATCAATGAAGGCATACTACTTCTAAACAAATTCCAGGAAGATAAGAAAATCAACAATGAAAATGTTAGAAAAGTTACACAATATTTTGATAATCTTCTCAAGGAAGTCCCTAAATTATATAGACCAATTGACAAGACTATCCTTGATAGACACACCAGAGCCTATTTTGGACATATATCATATGCTCTAAAAGACAAGAAACATAAATATTTGGATGAGGCTAAAATCTTGGCCATTGAAATAGAGAAAAATCTAAATTCATCCAAAATTGATTTGCTTGCTTACCCAAGGACTAGAATTGAACCTATGGCTAAGCCTAGTGCCTAGGTAGACTCTTCCTTGCAAGCATTTACCTAAATATTTGATAAAGTTACTAATAAGTTCATGCAAGGGAAAATGGCTATGATGAACATGTTGTTAGTTTTGGAAAGGGGAAGGGGATTCCATCAAAAATTTTCTCCGAAGCCAAAATTCAAGAAAGAGAAACCTCCCAAGAAGAATTATTTTTGTTAAGGCAATGTTTCACAACAAAGTGTTCCCAGTACTCTTTCTCCAACCAATATAATTGGTCATGAAGGGATCTATTGGTCTGAAACATGTAATGAGTTTCATGCCCAAGAGGAGTGTCCTTACAATCAAGTGGAAAAGGAGGAAACCCTAGAGAATCTTAACATTGTTAATGATAATTCTATTTTTAACATCTTGCTTAGAGAATCCTACTTCCAACAACAACATGAAGAAGACAAGGAAGAGCACAATAGTGATCGTGATGAGCCTGTTACTCATCACATGTGGGTAGTGTATATAGGAGAAAAATTTCCTGCTTGATGGTCCTTGGTTGATAGCCAACAGCCCCTTGCAGCCACTAGATAGCTCCATGTGCCATTATCTCCGCCACCTGAGCGAGCCATATGGTCCCTCGCCGACTTATTATGATTGCGTTTTTGAAGGTGGGCCTCCCAAGGTATGGCTTTTAATTGGTATAGTTAAGTAATTTTCCTTACTTATCATGGAACTTTTGGGAATGGATTGGTGGGGGGATTCGGCGGAAAGAGCGGGCTAAGTTTCTATTCTTGTCTTCATTGTCAGATTCTATGGTTAACCTTGTATCCTAGTCCTGTGGGATCTCCTTTACTAGCCACTAGCTTTAGGGTTGGCACTAGGAAAATCCCGACTTTGGTTGCGTGGTCCCACTTCCCCATTCCACTCATTTTAGCTCCATTCATCCCTTTTCCCATTCGGGTCCACATATGTCTGTTGGATCCACATAGGGTTATCCTCCCCCTCCCCTTGTCCACACCTTGGGTCAGGCATGAAACGATGCCCCAGAGGTTGATGCAACTGAAAAGAAAAGAAAAAGCATAATTTGCCCAGTCTCAACAAGAAATGTACCACAAAATGCAAAGGATGGCCAGAACAAACAAATTTAGCACGTGGGAAAAAGACAAACATGAGCTCTACCCCTTATTCATGGCCATCACCCTAGTTCCTATGGGCCCTAGATAATCCCCCTCCATCATTAAGGAACCTATGGTGACGATGAACTGCCCCACCTTAAGCGGGTATCCACTGCTATATATTAACTAACAACCTAAATTTAAATAAACATCATTATTGGTTAGGATATTTTCTCTACATCATTTTTTAGTTTATACACTATATTTAACATCAATTGGTGTATTTCTTTTGTTGTTTTAGTTTTTTGTTGCTTAACTATACATGGAAAATAGCAAGACAACCAACACAATCAAGGTATGCAGAGACCACTCCTTCAGCTAGCTTACAAAGAGAATTTGCATGAAAAGGCAAGAGTCTACTCTAATTGCAAGGAAGTGAACATTATCCTAATTGCAAAAATGAAAGTGCCATTCATCAAATGTAAAGACTAACTATAGCTGCAGGAAGGAAAAGTCTGTACTAATTGCAGAAATGAATCATGCTATTCTACTTGCAAAACAATTAAATAAATATTCTACTAGCAAAATATAGATTAGTACTCTACTTGCAAAATTGCTTTCAAAAAAAGGAAATTTGATCCACAACACATGACTAGGAAATTTAAGAATGTAAATTCAAAAACTAGGTCTAATTTACTTGCATTGAAGAGTTTCCCTCCCTATCACTGAGTGTAAGATAATTTATCTTTAGTAATAGGATCCTTACACCTTGCATAAGAGAATACTCATTGTGATTCAATTGTAGAAATATGCCTACTAATTCCAATTGTTGTTTTGTACTTGCAGTGAAAGAAGAATGGGTCTAGAGTGGTCCTTAGGAATCCCCAATCATGGATTCAAAACCTGGAGGTCATGATTCAATCCCAAATGCAAAATCAATATCTTAGAGAAAATCTGACCAAGTTTAGACAATGCTACAGGATGCTATAGGATACCTTGTTTTGTTATAGGATTTCCCTGTTTTGCTACAAGATTGGATCTGAGAGCATTGTGAGGGTCAAAAAGGTGTTTTGAAGGTGGGAGAAGGTAGATGAGGGTGTATGAAGGACATGTGAGGATTTTTTCCAAGCTTAGCACCCCTCAGAGGCCCATATTACACAAAAATACATGCTCATAGTGTCCCTCAATGACCCTGAAAAGATGATCTCAGTGGCAGATTTTGAGAGCAGTATGAGGTGTCTAGGAGGAGGATGGTGGTGACAAAATGGATGTAGGGTGAGTGTGCCAATCCTTGCAATTCATTGGTAGTACCTACAGACCAACAATCAACCCTTTCTTACTCTTGGAAAGATCATAAACCTAAAAACAAATCAAGATCGAAAGGATGAGTTGAATTTTTTTCATCAAGAACTATCCTATCTTACGACATGCATCTAATCCATTTGCAAAGACATGATATTAACTCCTAGGATGAAAAAACAAAATATGCAAGAGAATTATAAACCAAAGCCTAGCAACTTTCAAAGGACAACAAATACATATTTTTGACTTGTTGTTGTGGACTCTTCAACCACACTTCCCACAAAAGAGGTGGTAATCAGGCCTGCAACCACAATTTTTGCAATCTAACTTTTGCCTAAACAAGGAAAGAAATATTAGTGCTTAAACAAGGACAAAAGAAAATGCATGTGAGGGACTAAAGCCTCTGGGTTGGGCCCTAACCCAAGGGTTTCATCCCTCCAAAGTTAACTCAGATGTAGACCAACAGTGAACCTTTATTTAACAAAAAATGGAGTTCAAATACATCATATCAAAATGGAAATAACAGTCTCAAATACGTGGCTCAACAGATATTCCTATCTCCCAAAAATTCAGATCCTAATGATCGCTTAGGCTTGTTTATTTATACAAAATGTGATTGAGGGGCAGCGCCCTTGAAAGGAGGATTGCTCCCCTCCAAAATCTTGAAACCAATGGATCTAGTTCCCTTAGATCCTCTCATGCACTTGAGTTCATCGACTGTCAGTGGACCTCGAGATGTAGGTGAATGCAAATGAGTGATTATAGGGATCACTTCAAGTCAAAGGAGAGTAAGTGCAGGGGACAAGCCTCCTACACTTCGTCTAACTACCTCCAACGTGCCTCTACACCATAAATGTACTCAAATTTTTTCTCTTGGCTACACATAAACCACATTAGACCACGAAGTATGACAAGCACCCTTTAGTCTTCCTACTAAGCACATTATAGCCAAAAATGTAAATTAATGTGAGGAAAGAAAGAATTTATGGGTTGGAGCATAGCAATATGGGACTTAGCATATACCTATTGATGGAACCCATCACTAAGCTTAAAGGCTTTTGTATTTTTAAATGGTGTTTGATCCAATGATTTTCTTGGATATTTGGATTTGCATTTTCGCTTTGGTATTATAACCCACCATTAGTGGGTGACACCCATAGGAGAATTTTTTTCTCCTAGGTTGACGTTAGCCGATGGCCAACAACCCCTTGCGAGCCATCAAATAGCTCGATGTGTCACCATCTCTACCACCTAAGCCAACCATTATGTTCCCTCGCCCATTTGTCATGATCGTATGTTTGAAGGTGGGCCTTCCAACCCCGAAGGTATGGCTTCCATTAGGTAATTGGGTATTTTTGCTTGCTTATCATGGACACATTTGGACATGGATTAGTGGGGGGATTTGGCAGAAAGAATGGGCTTGGTCTGTACTCTTGTCCCCTTGTCCAACTTGGTGGTTGGTCTTGTATCCTATTCCCATCGGATCTCCTTTATTGGCTACTAGCTTTAGGAGTGGCACTACATGCGAAACCTCAATTTTGGCTGTGTGGTCCCACTTCGTGATGCCACATACATCACTCCCCTCCGCTCATTATAACCCCTTTCCATATATTTCCTATCCAGGTCCACATTTGTCCATTGGGTCCATAAGGAGTTCGCCTCCCTCTCCCCTTGTCCACACTTTGGGTCGAGCCTGGAATAATGGCCTGGAGGATGATGCAACTAAAAAGAAAGTTAAATAGAATAATTTGGCCACTTACAACATGAAATATACCATAAAATGTAAAAGATGGTTGACACATAAAAATTTAGCATGTGGGCAAAAGCCAAACATGAGCTCTACCCCTATCATTATGGCTATCACCCTGGTTCCTAAGGCCCCTTATGAGAGCCCCCTGCATCATTAAGGAACCCATGATTGTCCCAACCCCTAGTGGGTGATGAAATGCCCTACCCTAAGGGGCCATCCACTACTATATCATTCACATCATACTCTCATTCCCTGGAGCCCCGAGCAGTTAAAAGAAAAAAAAATCAATAAAAGGCAAAAGGCATATGAAGAAGGGTGGAAAAAATCAAGGTCGGGGTAACTCATGTACTACGATTTCTCCCTCGTACATCCATAGACCCAAGTTTGGGCCTCCCTCATTATAGCTACCCTTGTACCATTTCATGTGTGGCTTGGAGCCTTCCTTGTTGCCCCACTCTGTTCCATCATTATTTCGTATGACACTTCATTTTTGCAAATGTGATGGATGGATATACTTTTTTTGTCATGTAAGTGATCTTTCATGCGAATTTTCTTATTGAAACCTGTCTAATACATGGAATGATATGTCATGGTTTACTTGTGCCCAAAAAATTAATGCGAATTCATGAAACACTTGGAATATTGACTCATTGCATATGTTATTCATTTTGACATAAAGAACGAATGTTCCTAGGGGTTGGTCTATGCACCTTTACCTTGAAACTCCAACAAAATTTGTAGAACGAAGTGTAAATTCCTTTTTGTGAACTAACTAGTGCCTCTCTAGGCTAGCAAAGTTGCAGGAAGGACTCCTTGGTAGAACGAAAATCTCTAAATCAAATTCATCTTGACTCCATTCATCCCAATTGGCTAGGCACTGATCCTTGTCCTTGGTGATCACCTAAAATGTCATCTTTTCAACTCCTTTCCAAAATTTCAGCCCTAACCCTAGATGACCTATTTAGGGCATCAAGTGAATTGCAATAGAGCCATCCTCTTGGAGAATGAGTTGTTGAGGAATTGCACTGGGGTGTCCTATACTAGCCCTCCAAATTTGAGGCCTATCCCATGGTTGGTTCGTGAGGAACACCTAGCCCTAGCCCCGAAATTGGTTTGGTTTAGGTATTCTTTGGTTAGTGGCATTTTGAAGGTCTATCTACCCAAAAAATTAATGGAAGTTTATTGTTCTTGTTACCTTCCCCTATCCTTGTTTGACCTAGACACTCTCTTAAAGATCATTCAAACCCTAGGTCAATCTTGGATCTTCCCAAGGTTCCTTGTGGCCCCATTATCTTCGTTGTACTTTATCTTACAAGACTACTTGAAAAACCTTACCTTGTCTCCTTAGAGAGTCTTAGGTCTAGGATATCTTGTATAGGAGAATATCCATATTCCCTAGATCTAGGTCTCCCTTCGAATCTTCTTGGAGAGCCCCTTACCTTGCCCTGGAAGCAAGCAAGCTATTATCTGAGTTTCTCCCTTGAATAACTTTGGAAATCACTTTGTACATTGCTATTGACCCCTATCTTTCTATTGGTTTCCCTATATCGGAACTCCTCCCATCAGTGAAAGTCCGTAAAGAGCAAGGGACATTGAGTGAGGCGTCAGTGGGTCCTTGTCTTGTTGTTGTCACTTGGTCCTGTAGTAGTCCCTTTGGAACCTCTCTTAGGACCCCTGCTAGATTGTGTGGTAACAAGTACACCTTGAAAAGTTTGTGGACATCTATATGCTTTGGGGAACTTTTAAAGAGCCTTTGAAGGGTAAGCATGCACCTTGGAATCCCATTTGCTCACCATGGAGTACTCTTAGAGAATGGTTTGTTGGCATTGCTTGTGGAGGCGTTCACTTTTGAAGGGCCTTTGGAGGCTAGATGGCGGCTAGATGAAACATTCTCAAGCACTTATTTGATGAAGGTATCCCTCTATATGGAGCTCATTGATGTAAAATTTGTACGTGTGGCATAAATGGCCCTTTTTTCCTATGATTTAGATTAGTTAATTCAAGAAGATGGATTTTAAACCCTCCATAGACTATAGTAGGGGATTTTAGCTAAAGAAATTAATATTTTATTGTGAGTGGAAGTTGAGTATCTCCCTATAAATAGAGATGTTTTTCCTCTCATTTTCTAATGGTAGGATCGAGGGAGGAATTCCTTATCAAGTCTGAAATTTGTTGGAATATTTTTCTTTGATTTGTGCAATGGATGGAAGACTAATGCACCTTTATTGAGGAGACTATTTGTGGATGCAATTTACAATTTTTTGATGTTTCATGGCCAGGGTTTATAATGAGCAACAATTTCATAAGTAAGTGGTCCCTTGAGGTTTTGAGGATTTATTTTTTGGGTGTATTAAGTGCAAATGTGCTTATCTAATGGTGAGGGTGGATTCTCTTTGTATTGTTCCTTGTATGGATCCTATCTTGTAAACCCTAGGAAGAGTTCTAATGGAGAACCTTCCCTTGAAGTTGTCTTGGAGCTTATAAAATCCATAGGAGAATCATGTATGGTAGTAGTGGACAACCCTAGTCCTCACCCTATAGGAGAATCTTCTAGGGTCAGTAGTGGACAACCTTAGTCATCACCCTATATCCATTCATTACCTTCTCAAGGGAGAACTAGTTGACCCCATATGCCCAATCAAAATACACTAGTCTCTAGTCCTCTCATCATCTTTTATATCCTGATTTTTTTTTTCAACATTTTTCCTGGATTTACTCTTGATATCACCTTGAGCTTCATTTCACTAAAATCCTATCAATTGTAACCTACGGATACCCCCCTTGAGCCAAAAGAGAGCCAACCTAAACTGAGAGAAGCTTGGTGAGGTCACAATGACCCCCCTATGAGTTACCCCTAGATTGCACTTGATATTTCGGACTTTATCTCAAGAAGTGCGAGTTCGTATGAAAACATTTTTCGCACCATTTCCGAGGATAAAGTCCATTTCCCAAAAAACAACAATGAAGTTTCACTATTGAATATATGTGCTCATCCAAATGACTCCATTGAAAGGACACAAACTTTGTTCTTTACATATTTTGAAGATATTATGCTTGTAAGGTAAAACAAGAGTCGTTGTGAAGGCATATACAGCTCAACTTGGCAAATCCATTGTAATAAGGTACACAAATTTCATCTATTCTTGAGAATTGCATGAAATATGGCTTCTTGGGAATTGCATGAAATGTATCCTCTTTGGATATTAAGGACATTCAAGGATACCCAAATCAGCCTCCTCCAAAATATGAGAAGAACCTTCCAAGGTTTAATGGTGATTCTTTCTCTGCTATTCCAGATATCTTATCATTTATAAGGCATGTTTTCACATTTGATGAAAGACACGAGGAACTCTTGAAAAGCTTATTTTTCTACTCTTTAGGGAAAAGCAAATGGACTGGGTCAAATGTTCCTGCAGTCCAAGAAGCATAACATCTCTTAAGGTTTTCATTGAAGAGTTTCTGAAACATACACCTATTATGATCTATTAGCATCCCTATAGAAGGAAGGTCTTCTTGACTTTATGAAAAGTAATAAAGGCAATGTTGATGAGGTGGCCACAAAAGAAAATGGTGATGGTGATATCCCTTCAGAAAACCAGGGTAGTAGTGAAGCACATGATGACATCAAGGCTGATCATTCCGATGGACAGGAGACTGAAGATAAAATATCAGTTACAGATCATGGTTCTGGCACTGAAAAAACAGTCATGCAACCATATGGCAGCCTTGGAGATGAAGAGCCTATGCAACATAATGAGCGACCCTCTGAGAATAGTAATAGCTTCAAATTGCAAGTGAATGGTCTCAAGTCATACTCGGTACATTTTAATTGCCCTCTTCTTTTCAATGATGATGCTAACTTGAAGTCTATGTCTGATTTCATGCCAGAAGAGTTGCTCCCTCTTGATTCAGATAGGTGTCAGAAAAGAGAAGAAAACTTCAGAAGAGGAAAGGTTTGTCTTATTTACTTCAAAATGGGTATCTTTCTTCATGACTTCCAATGATGACCCTCATTATAATTCAGATGAAGAAAATTGCAAAGAAAAATACTAAACAAAGGCCTAAGTATCATGTTAAATGGGTGATTCATGATAAAATTTCTCTCACAGAAAATCAGTCTTATACTAATTCTAATACCCTTGAAAATGAATAGTGGGACTCCTAACAGCCCTGTTTTGCATTCAGAGGCTGATAAAAATAGTAATGAGAACTGGCTGGTGCAATTTGATAGTTTTCCTACGGATGATCCATATAATGATGACAAAAGGGGTCCAGATTTGAGGAAAAGTCAAATTTTTGGCTCAAAATCTTGCTTTGGAAAAGATACTAAATTCTGTTAGGAACCCTTGATCTTCTTAGATCTTTGAATGTAGATTTCACAGTTGTGAGACAGTGTAGAATAGTTTCTGGAGATAACTGTGTTATGAAGAGTTGACATGTGTGACATTTCGAGTGAACACTTCTATTTAATTATTAGTCTTATTATAACAATATTATGATTTAAGAACTGAGGATATTAATTATTCTTAATAATATCATCAATATTAAAACTCCCCCTTTTTAATAACAATAACAAAAGTATTGAAATATTCTATAATATTACTTTAGTTATTTTATTTTATTACAACTATATTATTATATTTTAATAATAATTCCCCAATAACTAACAATAATAATAATATTAACTAATAATATGACTGTTAATTATTTTTATACCTATTTTGGGGATTTTAATTATTTTATTATTAAAATGTATGCCCCTTATTTGGTCCCTCCTGGTTTAATTTTATAATTTTCCCTAACATCTCTTTCTCAGCACTCTGCTTATAAATTGGTTGTGGGTCTCTCCTCCTCTTCATCTATGTTTTTTGCTTCTAGTCCCCAATAATGGTGAAGTGCACATCCAAAACGCCGGATGTTTCAACTCTTCATAACACAGTTATCTCCAGAAACTATTCTACACCATCTTAGATCTGACAATAAACCCTCTTGTAGTCAAGGGAAACCTTCACAAATTCAAAAGCATTTGACAGTGGTGAAAGTCTTGTTAATTGTGAAAGGGATAAAACTTCCTCCATTGATGATAAAAACTTGTGTTCCAGCACCCCAGTCTGACTGTCAGGTTATGAGGGATGGTTTTCTAGATGACTCTGTTTCCTGTAAATGATAAACACCATAGTGCAATTTTGAGAGCCATTGAATATGTGATCCTCGTTGTCCCTGAGGAAGAAAAACAAGGGCAATGGAATAGCTGGCACATATGAAAATGCACAATCACATCATGAGCAAACAGTGATACAAGCCTCACACTGAAATTTGATGATGGTGGCAGAAAGGTCATGTTCCATGATCCCATTAGCACACCAACAGAAAACACTGCGACAAAAGTTCGCCTGGGGAACAAAAGAGGCCTAGGATGAAGTTACTTGTGAGACTTATTGGAAGAAAATATGGTTTGAATATCCTTGTACCAAAGAATCTCAGATGGAAGGGATCAATGATGCTGCAGTGGACAGTTTATCTCTTGTTATAGAAATGAAAAAATGTATTCAAGCTAAATTTTTAGAGGGCCACCCCACTGCAGCAAATGTTAAGAGTAGTTCTACCCTCACTGGGCATGGCTTTTGCTAAATCTTGTTTCAACTTGGCAGAGGATGGTCCAAATGTATAGACAAATTTACTTTAAAATAAGAAGGCCTAAACAAGCTGGAGTGACAGTCATGATTGGTCCTATCCTTGCAACACTTACACAATCATATTTGGACACTTTTAATGCAGGATCTATGCCAACAATTGCAGTTTTCTGGCACAGTGTGAAGGAAGTTGAGTATAGGAGAGGTTGTGTTTCTGCCATTGAAGGATAGATGGAGGCATTCAACCAACCAGAACCCCTAAAGAGGCACCTTGCTTCATGACCAAGTCAACATTGACATTAGGTCCATCTTACAAGCACTCATAGTTTAATATGGCACTATTTTAAATGATGACTGTTACCCTTCATGTCAGCAGGGATACATAAAAAAAATTGCAATGTCAAAAGCCTTGTAACAACCATGTGAGGCCTTGTATGAGGCATCCTAGACCTTGTGCTTTGTTGGTTGTATCTTTTTGTTTTTGGTCAGACCATGGCCGATCCCTTGTAGTTCATCTCTGGTTCCTTTCATCCTGTATAGGATTGGAGGGCCTTAAATGGGCTTACCTGAGAAGTCATGGTTTTATGGGAGCTTGTTTTCTTGTAGGGGTGATCATCGGTGGCCTTCGGTTTGGTGCAGTATCTTTCAAATAGTTTTGATGCATGGTAATCTCATACTGACAACTTTCACAATTCCCAAGGTAATTCACATTTCCCAACGCAAGGGGTCCCAGAAGTCAAAAAGTGAACATGGTCTCGGATTGTTCAACTTGATGAGAAGATTGCATGCCACATAAAAGTTTTCCAAACAATGAAGGCAATGGCAAGTTACAAATGGTCAAAGGTGGTCAACCAAGTCATACAAGTTCCAAGTAGCTGAACATGGCCAATGTTGAGCAATTTGGTACATGCATTAGGTCAGAAGTGATCTGCAAAATGAGAGGAACAAAACCAAGTCTCAAAATCCTCAAATTCCTCAAGGCGTTAGAGAACCAACACAATGGGCTGATGATGTGGTAAGGACAAGGATGATGTGGCAACACTAAGCAAGATGTGGAAATTTTAAGGCATACCCAGTTCAGATCAACACTAAGCAAGATGTGGAAATTTTAAGGCATACGCAGTTCAGATCAGGGCTAGTTTCAACAAACCCCAAGTGTCAAATTGGGAAAATTCACTAGGGCGTTGGGGATCTAGTGCATAGGTGGCTAAGTCGATTTTACTAAATGCAAGTCAACTAGCCATTGGAGAGGTCTAACTAGCCATTAGAGTTACCTTGGACGAGGAAGTTAAGGAAAGGACCAATAAAGTAGCCATTATGAAGTCAAATGATTGACTCAAAGACCAAGTCGAATTTTCCCAAGAAAGTCGAATTTGTCATGGACCAAGTCAAGCTACCTCATGGACATTGGAGATGGATGTTGGGCAACCAATTACTACTATTCTTCATCTTTGACCATTCCAAGTCACTAGCAAAAGGGATCTTGGATCAACTTGAATATTGTGAACCAAATAGTCCCCTTAGTGGGCAAATTAATTTTTGTAATGTAATATTCTATGAATTATTAAGTCTCCAACATGTGGATTACTAATAAAAAATATAATTTCTAGGGGAGGAGTCTAACTAGCCATTATCTAGAAGTTAGAAAAGGTTTTAAAAAGTTAGCCTCCCTTCTAGCAAATGTTGTTTTTGTCTTGTGAAATAAGTGCCATGAATAAAGAACTCTCATTTTGATAACCCGTGTTCAATTATTTTTGCTCATTGTGTGGGATGGCTTTTACCAGAGTTTTCTTTCTTGATTAATTGTTGCATCCAAGCTTTAATCTAATATTTTTTCTAAGTAAGATCACACAAAGGCTAACAAGTTGAGCCATCGAGGTGCTACATAGTCAGGTGGAGTAGACAAACTAGGGAGTGACCCGACTTTATTTTCTTATTTGCAGGTGGATCGCTTCAAGAGGGGTTGGACCATTCCAACATGAAGCTTCAACCAACAAGGGATTTGTATTCCATCTCTCACTCAAAACAAAGGTCAAAGAATGCCAAATTAAGGGGCTGCTCCTAATTGGGTATGAAAGGTCGAATATCTGTTAAGCTATAAGTGCGAGGCAATATCTCTTATAGAACAAGCCCACTTCCCTAACAAAGTGGAATATCGGCTTAAGGAGGGATATGTTTCACATCTCAATGAGGGACTTTTACTTTAGTACATGCCATAATTTGCAACAACAATTATAGTTTAAGAATTTCAAAACTTTTTACTTCTACTTTCAAATTTTAAAAATTTCTAATTTAGATCAAGAATTTTTACTTTTAATTGTTATATCATAACAAGAAGTTTTTCCCCCAAGGATAATTGAAAATAAAGTAGAATCTAAGCCAAGGTTAGATACATTGAAGTGTTTTTATTATTGGACATATTTTACACCTTGTATCTTGTGATTTGACTGGGGATCCGAGCTATTTACTGACAGTAACACAACAAATCTGCATCAAATAGTAAGGTTTCCAGCTCCTTACAAGTAAGTGAATCATGAGAAAACTTGTTTAGTGACTCTATATTGCTTTTACCTTGTTAATTTAGTATGTCATAGTCCAGACTCCAAACTATACAATTTCCATCCATATTTAAAATTTATTTTAGATCTAGAAATTTTCTAAGCACTTGGCCTAGTGGGATTCTGGAATTGATCCCATATTTACAAAATACAATTTCCAGAGTTGGAAACCACTATTTTCTGTTGTCATAGGTTGTAAATTGATCTTATAAGGCTCATTTCTCATCCTCCAACCTTTCCACCCCTAGATCTATACTCTAGGAGTGCTTTGGCTCTCATTGGGTGGTCAAATTAAGTGAAATATGTTGTCATCCCTATTATTTGTTGTAGTTTTTCAGTCTGATTTAACAGGACAATGAGTTAATTTGCTCCATAACCCCCTTAACCAGAAACCTAAATTGAAATAAACATCATTATTGATTAGGAGTTTATACACTATATTTAACATCAATCAGTGTAGTGCTCTTGCTGTTTTAGTTTTCTGTTGCATACCTATACATGGAAAATAGCAGGACAACCAATATAATTAACTCCACCTCTTCTTGACCCCATTTAAGGAACTAATCTTGCTTGGAGTTGGTTGGGCTATCAAGTGGGAATCCTCCCTTGGCCTTTCATGAGCAAGTTGGGCCTAAAGAGCGAGGGGGTTCAGGCTGAGATGACAATGGGCCCTTACCCTGCATGTGTCAATCCTAGTATGTTGCACAAAGCTTTGAAACCCTGCTAATATAATCAGTCACGATGATTAAATATAGGGGAAACGGGCACTACAAAGAAAAGATGATGAACTAGTTGCACTATCCTACCAGTTTCACTTGGTGAGATTCTAAGCTTCTCATGTGCTCTCAAGAAGAGAACATCTCCCAAAGTAGGAGCCTATGTTATCCACCAATCTGTCATGGGGAAATTTCGACATATTTCTTCATTACCCATTATATTTTGTTGAGTTTTGGATCGATGGGAATGCTTCTGAATTATACATTTCTAAATATTACCTCTTAAAAATATTCTGGTATTAAGGAGACTGAGTTCTCATTTAGGCTTAATGATACAACTGGCATTGGGAATGATATTAGGTGGACCTCGAAGTGGACAAGTTGCAGGAACAAAGTCACTTGAAATAGGGTTGGGGCTACTTCTAAAAGAATTCCTGGCCATCTTAGACGCATGCCAAGGAAACGAGAATCTTAAGGAAAACATGTTCAAGAGAGATGAGGCTATCATCATTACTACACTTGTGGAGGTTGCTTGGCTATACAACATCCATGGATTTGATATAGATTATAATCCAGTTTCCAAGGCATAAGTAATTGTGAATGTAGATTTTACTTTCTTATATGTGGACAAGATAAAAGTAACATCTGAGGTGGAGGACTAGCTATGGTTGGAAGCAAAAACTATGCTATTACCTTTGATTGTGCAATGTTTTAGGCAAATTTTATTTTGCTTCGTTGGATAGTTTCTTGACTATTGTTTGGGCTTTGGTAGGTGAGGAGAGGTGTCACATGCCATTCTATGGGCTACTTCATAGTGGCATACAATGTGTAGGAAATGTACCTGATAATGGGGCCTTGTTTTCTTTGATCCTAGAGATTCATAGAAGGAAGGATAAAGCTGATATCCATTTGCAAATGTGAGATCAACCCCTGCATTGTCCTACTTTTGCAACCCTTCGAAAAGCATCTCACATATATTAAGAACTTGGGATAGTTGATGAAATAGATAATTTTGAGTATGAGGTCAAGAAGATTGAAGATTTGAGGAAGAGCTGAGACCATGCCACGCCTTATCATCTTCAGTTAGTGGATTCGGTATTGAGGGGTTTAGTCTACAAGGTTTTGATCATGATTTTCTTTGGCAATGTGTTGAGGAAATTGTAACATATTGAAAATGTAAATTTCAATATAGCAGACATGGATCTCTTATTGCAAAGGGAATGAATGTTGCAAAGGAAAGCATAGATAGTATTGTTTTAAATGATATATTTGTTGTTGTCATGAAGATGGTTTGGTAAATTCATTGATTCCCATCTTCCTGAAGACATCAGAACATTTGTAATTAAATTTATGTCTATTGTTTGATTCCTCTAATTGTTGACCAATTTCTCTTGGTTAACGTTATCATGGATACTTTGGAACTACGATGGAAATTGAATAGAGCACCATTCAAAACATGTTATGTTGACTCCACAAAGGTCCTTCTTGGGCTTTCAATCTAAAACTGGAGAAAACAATGTGAATGCATAGAAGAGAGCAAGGACTAAAACCATAGTATTATTATGGATTGTTTAGGAGAAGATTTCCATTTTGGTTTGAAGTTTGGGAGAGTTTATTATTCTGAAAATGCTAGTGTTGGAAGAGAAATAAAGGCCAAGGGCCAAGTTTCTGTCTTCTCCAGTTCCTCTATTCAATTAAATAAGCCTCATTCTCTGTCCCATGCCTCTTAGACTCCATGTTGTCAAGTAGAGGATTGTAGGAGCTCAATTGTGCGAAAAAACAAACCACTGCCACATGCACAAGGGTTGTGAAGTTCACTCCAAAATTGCATTAAAATGACTTGTGATTACATACATATATACATGTAGTAATCTCCTTGGATGATGATTTAACCAAGCCGACCTATATAATATAAAGGACTAAGCCAACCCTTCATGATGATTTGCAACATAATTAAAAGAAGCATTGCCTTAGCAAGTCTACATAATCAAGAGAAGAAATCCCTTAACAAGTCTAAAATTTCTGAAATTTGTTGGAGTACTTTTATCTTGGATTGGTGTTGTGGATGGAGCACTAAGGTACACTTATTGAGGATACCATTTGCAGAGGAATTTTACAATTTCGTGTTTCATGGCAAGGATTTATGGGTGAGCGACAATTTCATGAGTAAGCAATCTCTTGAAGTATCATGGATTTATTTTTTGGATGTATTAAGTGCAAATGTGCTTATCTAGTGGTGAGGGTGCATTCTCTTTATAATTTTCCTTGGATGGATCCTATCTTGTAAACCTCAGTAAACTTCTAGTGTAGAACCTTCCTTTGAAGTTGTCTTAAATCTTGTGAAAGTCATATGTGGATCCGCTAAGGTTAATTAGACAACCCTATTCATTACCCTATAGGAAGATTTTTTAAGGTTAGTGAGTCACCCTAGACATCACCTTGTATCCATTCATTACCTTCTCAAGGGAGACCTAGTTGACCCCATATGCCCATTACCCTAGTCATCACCTTGTATCCATTCATTATCTTCTCAAGGGAGACCTTGTTGACCCCATATGCCCAATGCAAAGACATTAGTCTCCAGTTCTCCCATCATCTTTCATACACAAAACATTTTTCAAGCAAAAAAGGCATTTTTCCTAGATTTACTCTTCGTATCACCTTGAACTTCATTTCCCTAAAGTCCTAGTAATATTAACCTAGGGGTACCCTCCTTGAGCCAGAGGAAAGCTAGCTTGAAGTGAGAGAGTTAATGAGGTGATTGTGACCCCTCTTTGAGTTACAATAATATCGACCTTAAGCTTTCAAATTTTATCTCAATTCTTGCAAGGTTATGTGATAACAAAGAGAATTGGCATGGTGAAAGGATGTTAGCTTTGAAATCATGAGTAGGGGGAAAAGAGGAGGACCCTAACAAAACCTATATGAATGGAGGCTTCTCACTATTATGGTCAAAATCCATGGGAATATCCCTAAGAAAACTATGGAGAATGCAAATACCCATGCAAAAATATCCTTGACCACATATGTTGAATGTTGTGGTCGAAACCATAAGAGTCACCAAGCCACTCCTTCACCCAAGGACCTGCAAAATAAAGGTTGCAAGGCGGAGGGGCCATAAGCTTGCAAATGAACAAACCATGTGCAATGATCCATAGAATCATAAAATGATCATAAAATTCAAAGAAAACGAATGGAAAAACTCCCAAAGAGGAAAGGCCCATGTGCCCCACCAAGGCGTGGGATCACTAACAAATACCAAGGCAAAACAAAAGGCCACAAATCCTCCACTATACTAATATAACTAGATGGATTCATCTTGCACAATAAACCAAGTAATCAAAGGTGATGCTCTTAGTTGATCCTATGTGAAGAGCTTTACCTATAGACCTAAGTGATACTAAGACCCGTTTGCATAGTATGTTAATGTGACAAGGCAAGTTTGGCAAGTGTTTGTTGCACAACTAGGATTTCAAATACATAAATTGAACTAAGGAGGATCGTAAAAGACACAAAAAAGGAAGGAGGGAAAATGTCACAAGTTTAAATTACTTCTACAAAATCATCCTACAGAATAGTAGCACAAAAGGTTAAATTTTCCATGCTACAACATTAACATTTAAGTACACATTAAAATATCATTTATCCCAGGTTAGCCCAATTATTGTCACTAATGTTGCTAGACATTTGGCTAGTTTTGTGCGACTAGGTGCCCAATTCCAATAACATAGATGAGATGCACTAGTCTACGTCGATAGGTTTACCAGGGATTCCATCCATGAATGTGGGGGAGCACCAATTAGGTTAGTTTCCCCTCGAGGTTTTCCTTGGAAACAAAAAATTAAAATATCACTTCTATTAAAGTATAACAACTTGTCAATTCCTTAGTTAACATCTTTGCATAAGCTTCTTTGGGACTTTTCTTCTCAAATATTGTCAATACTTCCCTCCTTGTTGATGTTTTCATATTGAAATATCATCATAGTTGTACAAATTTGTTGTCTGCAACCATGGCTTTGCCCAAATTTCCAATGCATGATTCCCAATCATGTCACTGATATCCTTGCTTGGTTGTTATTCCCACCTTATGCCACAAGTGCAATATAGCCCCACTTGGCACACCATAGCTAAGCTTTTCATCACACCCATTTTCTTTCCTAGCTTAACACTTGAATTTAATATAAAAATAAACCTTTAAACCATCATTGTCTCAACAGCAATGTAATTACATAGTGTCATATGTTTAACCAAAGAATGACTTTGACAAAAAAACAACACTCTTCAACTCCTAAGACATGTCCTTATAATTGTTGATAATATTTGTGAGAATTAAAATTCAAAAATCAATATGAAAAAAGTACAATTTTGATTAAACCATAGTACTTAGTATCAATCTATCTAGGACACTTATACAACTTAATCAATTGTTATTAGTCAATTCTTTTTTCGATGAAATCACAAGAACTTGTGAAGAGAACAAATATAAAAGAACTAGATTGTAGAGAATAATTAGGGGTGTTCGTCTCTTATGATGGAAACAAGTGGATTTCACATCGATCAATTGCTCTATTACTCAAAGGTTTTGCAACCCTTCATCAGAATTAGGCTTTTACAAACTTGAATTTGGACATGTGACACTTGTGCCATCATTAAACATCATCTAGTTTATCAACCATGCTACATGGACTTGTCAAAGTTTAACAAAACAGCGTATCATAGTAACATCTATTTATGTGATGTTTTATATCATGTCATTATTTCTTTATGCCTATGCATCCATCTGACCTTACTTTATTCTTTCTTTATGCCTATGCATCCATCTGACCTTACTTTAACCTATAGGAATCTAGGATCATGACATTTACTTTTAACATAATCTTACTCTATAGTATATCGCTATCTATGATTATAACCTATACAAATTTGTCTGGAATTATTATAAATGAAATCCGTTATATTTCCTTGTCTCATAACATTATAGCATTTAAGAAACCACGATGTTAGGCTAACATTTAAGTATGGTTATATATATTTTATAAAAATTAAATAAGTCATTACGGAAATTACTTTTCTATATCATTACTTCATTGATGTGCTAATTCACAATTTCACTTGTTAATTTTTTGTTAGAATCACAACATTTTTTTCTCTATAATAAAGCATGCAAAACCCTAGGAAACTTCACTTTTTTTGATGGGTGCTAACTAAGGTAAATCATCATTGCCTAATTTCTAAGCAACTTGATCCATTAGGGATCAAGATATTTGAACCCATGACCTCTCTAACTTCAAGGGAGAGATTCCATATCTAGCTCACAATTTCTTGAGCTAACCCTTAGGGCTAACGTCAAGCACTTGAGTAAGATTGAGAATGTCGGTACCTTTCCAAACCTAATAGGTCGACAAGGATCAACCATGTTAAATCAAGACTTGGTCCTTGGTGGGGAGGGTAACAACTTCTCCTCTTAACCACCCAAGCTAAACACAACTGATATTAATAACCATAAACTATATTAAATATTTAGTACACAATTCTATTTCTTAGCAACATCTTGCAATTAGAATATGGTATCAATCGTGATCAATCTAAATTCATAATCCTAAACTCAATAAAACTCCAAGCTAACCATAACTTGATATCTATGTCACACTTCAATGTGTTATCTATTATACCATTTGAAATTTTAATCCTAACCTTGCATAAGGGAAAAAAATGAAGACACTAGAATTATCCTTCACAACCATGAGCAAAAAGTTATGACTTTCATTTCTCATCAATGTTATCAACACTAGTAGCCAATGAGACACCTTAGGTTGGTATCATGGTTAATAACCTATATTCACAAGGAAAAGGGATACCTTACTAGACCCTAGTATTTTGGTTAAACATTGATATCCATGAGAAAGGTTATGAGATATGTTTGAATTGCTTTCTATTGTTCAAGTACAAAGAGTTATTAACTAATATATACTTGAAACCAACAAATTCACAAAATACTCAAATATAAAACCTTAAAAGATCTATGGTGGATAAATAAATTAAATGGATATAAGTATGAAAATAATTGTAATTAAAAAAGAATATATATTCTCATGAAAAATCACATATGGTATTGGCACATGGAATCTATATTCTCTATGAAAACTCACATACATATTGGTACATTGAATTTATATTCCCAGTGGAAAATTGCAAACAATATTAATATATTAAATCCATTTATAGTTATAGTTATAGTTATTATTATATAATTGACCAAAGCCAAGATAACATCTCATTGACATGTAATTCAAGCAAATATTTTAATTTTTTCACTATGAAATAATGACAACTATATATAGTACCAAAACACATCTAGCTAAATGGTTCAAATGACAATAATGGGTATGACATCATAAAATTTGATTTTGTAATTAGCTATTGTTCATCTAAATCTTTTGAAGATAAAAAAGAAAAGAAGCAGAAAAGGGTGAATTCAAGGGTAACCGCACTAGACTCCTATTCAAACCTAACTTGATATCTGTCACATTGTACTATTTACCTTGTCATGTGTAAATTTTATTGTGATTATTTAGTGACTTTTTTATCAAGATTCAAGAAGGTTTATCTTTTGAAACTCAGATTTGGCTTTGTGTTTTTTAATTGACCTTATCATGATTGATCTCAAGCTTGCTAAGGGGTTAAAAAGGAGACCAAAATGATCCTTCCAAACCATTCCTAAAAGGTTACGAATTATATTCTCACTTGATGTTGTTGACATGAGATCTTATTAAACCTTGGTTTATTGTTTTGGTTAAGAATCCATATCTACAAGGAAACAAATTCTTTAGTAAACACCTTAGTTTAGTATTTTGGTTAAAGATCCATATCCATAGGAAAAAAAACATTAAACTATATTCAAATTAAATCCTAAACATAAGTAAAACTATATATATATATATATAATTATATATATATTTATATATTATAGATATATATATATATATATATATATAAGGTTACGAATTATATTCTCACTTGATGTTATTGACATGAGATCTAATTAAACCCTGGTTTATTGTTTTGGTTTTGGTTAAGAATCCATATTGTACAAGGAAACAAAATTCTTTAGTAAACACCTTAGTTTAGTATTTTGGTTAAAGATCCATATCCATAGGAAAAAAAACACTAAACTATATTCAAATTAAATTCTAAAAAATTGTATATTTTTAAATTTTAATTCTATTTTTCTAATTACTAAAATCATTCACTATATTAAAAACATAACCAAACTCAAAAATCCATTAGAGCATATAATTTTACTATACTAAATTTTATTTTTATAAAATAATCTAATAATCTTACTATATTAAATCAGGAAAACTTACAATGAAAAAAGAATGAAAAGAAAATGGAAAAAGAACAACAAAAGCTAGCGTACATGTAAGTAATAACCTGACACGCTACAACAAATCAAAGGAAAAAAAAAATGCTACGCTTTATCCCTAATAGCCATACTTTCCAACAAAAACACATGAACATTAATGATTAACGCATAAGGCTCACAATTAGGATTATGAAATGAAATGAAATGATATTTTAACGTCCACGAGACTAAAAATAGTATATGGGACTATTAGTTCCCCGCATTTCATTTTTTGCAATTCAATCATTTTCTTGTTCAAATTGGTGATGAGCTAGCCCAACTTTCCAACCATCCCCTCACTGAAAGGACAATGCCAAGAAACCAAATTTTTTATTTTGAACTTGCTCATGATCAAGAGTTTTTGGATTTTCTCAATTTGTTTCCATTTTGAGACAGCGGTGCAAAACTAGGAGTCCAAAAAATGTTTTAGTCGTTTTCCAATCCCATAACTCTGTCTCTCTACATCTATTTTGAAGAGCATATAATGCTTTCCACCCTCCTAAAATTCTCTTCTTTCTGTAGTCCTCCCAATTAAGTTTGTTATTGAAATCAATCCCGAGGTACTTGTACTCATTTACTTCTTCAAGAATGTTGCCTTCAAAGAAGAACGTATGTTGGCTCTGCTTCCTTTTATTAGAGAAAATCATTATTTTGGTCTTGCTAGTATTGACTTGCATCCCTACTTATCTACAAAAATGCTCAAGGGCATATAGGTGCATTTGCAATCCATGGGCCGATTTAGAAATAAATACAAGATCATCTGCATATAAAAGAAGTTTTATCACAAACTCCCCCAACCGAACACCATCTCCACCTTGCAGATTTATCCACTCTTCTAGTTTATCAATATATAAGCCAAAAAGAGTAGGAGATAGAGGGCAACCTTGCTTGACTCCAATGTCACTTCTAAAGCTTTCTGAAATACCTGCTGAGGTTCTAATTTTGACTTTCACTTCTTCATAAAGTCTATGGACAACAACTCTATAATGCAAAGGAATTTCAAGTTCTTCCATTCTACGCCAGAACTTATCTCTAAGCACTGTGTCAAATGCCTTTTTGAAGTCAACAAAGTAGCAAAATGCTTCTTCTTTGTCCTCCAAACCTTTTCAACAATGTGTCTCAACGTGATACCATGATCCACTGTAGAATGCTTTGGCCTAAGACTTCGACTCAAAATTATGACTACGGCTCACAACTAGACACCTGGCCACTCCATATAGGAAAAAAACAAATGCTACACGTTAGCCCTAATAGCCATACTTGCCAACAAAAACACATGAACATTAATGAGTAACGCATAAGGTGTTGATTTGGGGTAGCATCGGATGTGCTCTAGCCTTGAAAATTGGTGGAGAGGTTATAGCACATGAGATCTCCAAGACCCATAAATGGTTTGGGCAGAATCTAAACATTTTGAGAGATATTAAAATAATTAATATTTTTAATGGAGTTCCTAACTCTAAACTTAGGAAAAATAAAATATTAATGTTAATTAATATAAATCTGGGTTATAATGGTCCAAAAGTCATGGATCAAGCCAAATATACTCTTAGCCGTTGATTAGAGATTTAATCTCAGTCATTGATGGACCAATGAGAAAAGTATAAGAGGAGGCTTGAGGGTCAGTTGGAGGACACATTGAGTTGATCAAGAATTCGATTTTCTAGGGTAGGGCTTGCTGAGGAAATCGAAGGAGTGATCAGAGTCATAGCTGAGGGGCAGTGAATACAGTAGCAGAGAGGCAGAGAGAGTATCGAGAGCATCAGCCCAATAGTCAGCAGAGGGTTAACACAGAGCTAGCTAGAGGCTGTGCAGAGGCATCCAGGAGTTGCGCAAAGCCTGAGGAGGGCCAACGTGGCAGACACAGAGGCTCCAGAGGCTGACGCAGATCCCCGAGAGGCTGATGCAGGGCCAAATAGGCTGACACTGGAACAGAGAGACTAACGCAGACCCTAGAGGATCACATTGTGAGATTTCGTGGGGCAAATTGGGGCTGACATTGTGAGTTTCAGATTTCGACTGAGAGGTACTACTGCCGAGGACATTCTCTGTTCGGTGAGCCATTTCTGGCACCCAGATTGTATTTTGAAACTGCTTAATAATAAAACCCTCTGATAGTTGCACCGGTTTTCCCGCATTGGGTTTTTCCGGGGACATTAGTCCAAACATAATTGTGTCACTTGTGTTCTTGTTTCTTTCAATTGATGATCTATATGTGTTGATACTGTACTTGTATTTATTACATGGTAAATAACTTGTTAAGTAAATGAATAAGTAAGGAGAAATAAATCAGATAGTACAGGAAGAATTTCTGGTGGTTAGACTTAGAAATTCCAACACGGTATCAAATCGTAGTTGCAGATCACGAGATAACTGAGGGCATCAGCCGAGCAGAGAAAGCAGCAGCAGAAACAACTGTCCTGAGTGACAAAAGTTGTTCCTTGAGGAAAGCAGCAAGGAAGGGGTGACGCAGTGCTTACGTCATCAGTTCAAGCCAAGATGAGGATCAACGCAGTGGCAAAGAGGAGTAGACCTGACCTACGCAGTGCCCGATCATCTTTCTCAATCAAGAAGGATTTACCCCGTGGCCAGGAGGTGCGGATTTTGCTGGTGCCGGGATTGCCTAGAGCCTAGAGGCTCTAACCTTCAGATTGTTGAGACATAGGAGGTTGTGGGTAAGTTGCGAAGTGAAGCTAGTGGGGTATTGTGGTTAGAACAGTACCTAACAGGGCAAGACCAAGAAGGAGGGAGTTGCTACCGAGGATTTCTAGCCAAGAAATCCAGATCAGTGGTGAAACTGCACTAACGATCAGTGTGGGGCATCTCGACATTGGTAGAGCGGTTTCCAGGAGAGAAATCGAGGCTCAGAGGGAGTCACACCTAGAACTTCCAGATGGGAAGTAGAGAGACTTGAAAGAGTCAAAAGAGGAGCAGTGAAATGGAAGTGGGCTAAGAGGTCAGGATAGACTGGACGGAGCCTCAAACTTTGTAGTCTGGAAGGCCAGGATCACATCAAACACTTCGCCTTGAAAATGATAGCGATCCTGGTTGAGCCAGCTGAAAATGACAAGTACGAGGAGGCAATGGCCAAGGTAAAGTGTATCATCCTTGATGGTGTCAAGGATCATGTGGTGCCACACATTGCCGAGAAGGAGACGATAAATGAGATGTGGGAGGCCCTGAAGAAATTGTACCAGCATACTTCTATGTAGAGGAGGATGTTACTTGAAAACTAGTTGTAGTCATATCAGATGCAGAAAGGAGAGCAAATAGATGCCTTCCTCAGTGGATTGAAGGAGATCCGTGATCAGCTAACTTCCATAGGGGCCACACCGGATCAGGACCTGATGGTGAGGACTGCATTGAACGCAATCTCAGAAGATTGGGAGGTATTTGTCTAAAGCATACTGCGCAGGACGAGTCTTCCAGATTGGGAGTTATGTGGGCAGCTCTTCGTCAAGAATAGATCAGACGTGTGTCCAAGGCAGGAACTAGCGGAAAAGGGGTCAAAGTCAAGAAGGAGGAAGAAGAAGACGCAGCTCTCGCATCTGTGGGAAAGCAGGAGAAAAAAAAGAAGAAGGACCTCTCCAAGGTCAAGTGCTTCCATTGCGCGGAACTAGGTCACTATTGGAACCAGTGTCCTAGGAAGAAGAGCAAGGGAGAGGCTTCTGAGACCAAGGTTGTGCCAGCTAAGGCGGAGAAGGAAGTAGAGACTAATGACGACTGTGCCATGAGTGCTCATGCACCTCAAGAAAAGAGGTGGGGAGACATCGAGCTGTAGTTAGACAGATTACAAGCAATGAGGGGCAGGATCCTCGAGGTACCCAACCTCTTGGATTATACCTTGCTACGGGAACCCCGAAGAGGAAAGGAAGACTGGCGGATGTCGATAGAGATGGATGCGGATGGAGTGACAGAGAAGGCTACAGCACAAGAGTCCTAGGATAGTGTGAGGCAGCAGTGCGAGAGGCATAGAGTTGTTGCAGCAGCGCAGAGGTCAGAGAGGGAGCACTTTTCAGCGACAGAGGGAGCTTCAACATCAGGAGTGTTTCTAGCCTGACAAAGATGTCAGAGTTGGGAGATCAGTCACTTACTTCTCAGTAACTGAGTTGCAGTGCAGTAGTTAGTAGTGGCAGTGCTATGAGAAACACGATGTAGCATGATGAGAGGGGATGCAGTGCAGATGTAGCAGTGGCAATGGCAAGGCCATGAGCAGCTGCACAGATGTAGAGGGAGATGTCGTATGGATGCTGCAGTGCAGAGGATGTTGGGCAGCAGGCCTAGCATTAGCACAAGCACTGATGTCGGATGATCAGAGTGATACTCAATGAGGAGTATTACTAGAGCATAGTCCTCGCTAAGAAGAAGTGTTGATTTGGGGTAGCATCGGATGTGCTCTAGCCTTGAAAATTGATGGAGAGGCTATAGCACATGAGATCTCCAAGACCCAGAAATGGTTTGGGCAGAATCTAACCAGTTTGAGAGATATTAGAATAATTAATATTTTTAATGGAGTTCCTAAGTCTAAACTTAGGAAAAATAAAATATTAACGTGAATTAATATAAAACTGGGTTAGAATGGTCCAAAAGTCATGGATCAAGCCAAATCTAATATTAGCTGTTGATTAGAGATTTAATCTCGGTCGTTGATGGACCAACGAAAAAAGTAAAAGAGGAGGCTTGGGGTCAGTTGGAGGACACACTGAGTTGATCAAGAATTCGATTTTCTGGGGCAGAGCTTGCTGAGGAAATCGAAGGAGTGATCAGAGTTGCAGCTAAGGGGAAGTGAATACAGTGGCAAAGAGGTAGAGAGAGTACCGGGAGCATCATCGCAGAAGCCGGGAGAGGGTTGACGCAGAGCCAACTAGAGGCCACACAGAGCCAGCCAGAGGCCATGCAGAGCCAGCAAGGAGTTGTGCAGAGCTTGAGGAGGGCCAGCGTGGGAGACACAAAGGCTCCAGAGGCTGACGCAGAGCCCCGAGAGGCTGACACAAGGCCAAATAGGTTGACGCTGGGCCAGAGAGGCTGACGCTGGGAGATTTCGTGGGGCAGATTGGGGCTGATATCTGTCTCCGAATGAGAGGTACTACTGTCAAGGACATTCTTTGTTGGGTGAGCCATTTCTAGCACCTAGATTGTATTCTGAAACTGCTTAATAATAAAACCCTCTGATAGCTGCATTAGTTTAACCACATTGGGTATTTTCTGGGACATTAGTCCAAAAATAACTGTCACTTGTGTTCTTGTTTCTTTTAGTTGATAATTTGTATGTCTTGATACTGTACTTGTATTTATTTTCAGTATTTACATGGTAAATAACTTGTTAAGTAAATGAACAAATAGGAAGAAATAAATCAGATATTACAGGAGGAATTTTTGACGGTTAGAATTAGAAATTCCAACATAAGGCTCACAATCAGGATTATCGTTGGGCACGACATGACTCCGGCTCACAATTATGACTACGGCTCAGAACTAGACACCTGGCCACTCCATATTGGTTCGGACCTAGAAACAAAGTAAACATGGTGGAATGTATTGGTATGCACATCTTAGCTAAATCTAGAATCTGGTTGGTGGAGGTTGTAGCCAAAGCCGCCAATTCTGCATCCAAGATGATTCATAAATGTAATCTTCTTGCCTCATTTTCGCTTCATGGGCGGTAGAAGGCAGTAAAATTACATTTCATTTCAAACTTAAAATAAAAATATCCTTAAACTAGATAAGTAAGTGACTCATAAAATGAATCGAAGAATGTTCATATAAAATCACTAGATAAGTAAATGAATCGAAGAATGTTCATATAAAATCACTAGATAAGTAAGTGACTCAAAAGGAATGGAAGAATGTTCATATAAAATTCACTTTACCTAGAATTACTCTCCCATATTAAAATCCCGATGATCTTTATCTTAATACCTAATACCCTGTAATTTCCCTACAATAAAAATGAAAGATAAAAAAGAAAACCATCCAACACCCTTTAAACTTCATACATAACCATCTAAGATTTTAAACCATTATTTACTAGAAAAAAATTTTATTAAACACTCTAATTTAATTTTTAAGTGAAGAATACATATCTGAATGAAAAGGCTATGTATTATGTTCAAATTGCATTTTAAAGTTTTAAAATCAAAACAAATAAT
>APFE030504462.1:5168-27504 GCA_000404065.3 Pinus taeda
TTCAGAGTGTAATTCTAAAATATAAAGATATTAAAAGATAAGAGGTCTTATCACAAGCCTGCTTACCACGTTCATAGAAAAATAGCTTAGCTGACATTACCAATACTGTCTACCAAAACAGGGTAATGACTTGAAATTTAAAGACAAGGAGTCTCATCACGAGCTAGCTTGTTCAGTTAGACTACTACCAGTGAGTGGCATTGTCAACAACTGGCCACCAAACCAGGACAATGGCTTTTTATCTTATAAAAAAATTTAGAAAATGAAAATGAACAAAATATGAAAATATGTTTTAAATTCATTCTGATAATCACACTCTTGATTGGATGGGACAATGGACAATTACATGGTTAAAAGGTATCCCTGTCGAGACTATAAACGTTTGTTGGCAACAGAGGCTCTACCTATGACAAGCGAGTATACTATAAAAGCTGATTTGGACAGACTTTCCTATTTCTACTATTAATAAACCAATCAAGGCTTATTTGAAAATTAAATGTATCAATCTTAAATTATCAAAAGGAGGAAGTTATCAAAATTATTTCTGTAGTATTCAGAATACATAGATGCCTGGTTATATCAGAATTTTCCTTGCAGTTGAAATTCTATTTCGAAAAGGTTTTAAAGTATTTTTTATTTTTCCAGAGATAACTGGTTCTTCCAGTGAATCGCCAATTGTTGTGCTTTGCAAACAACCCCCCATTTCATATTATTTTTATTTACAAAAGCATTAAAATATGAAATGGGTCCCTCTTAAAATAAAATTGATGTCAAAACTCTTACTTTGTCAAAGTCCAACAAATCAAAGGAGCGCTTTATAAAATCAACCTTTAAAGCAATATCTCTTTAAAAAATGGAAATAAAGCAAATATGTGTTTATCACGATAAATCGATCGCAAGATCGCATATCGCAATAACATAAAGGATGCACTAAACAATCAAAAGGCTCCCCCCCCCGACGCGATAAAGCTATCGGCAATATCGCAATCTGCAAATTCCCTTGTGCACCACTAACGCGCCCCTCATTAAAACCCCGATGCGATAAAGCCATCGGCGATATCGCAATCGGCAATCCCCTCTGTACTGCAAGCATTGTACATATGCCTTTCGTCGATGCGATATCGCAATCGGTGATCGGCGGCTCCCCCTGTTGAACCCTTAATGCGCATATGCCTTTCGCCGATGCGATATCGCAATCGGCGATCGGCAATATTCAAAGTATTCTAAAAGCTAGCCATGCGCCCCCACCCGATGTGATGCGATAAGGCACAGTTCTCAACAAAAAGCCGTTAAAGTGATTGGAAAGCCCGAATTAATGACAGTTAAGGCATAATCATTCCCGTTCGGCCGCCAGTACGCCCATTGCATGATTTGAGTAATCTTTCGACCACATATTGGAATAATGAACATTTATAAGGTGGCAGGTTTTATACGGTCCCTTAAATGAATCCATACCCTCGGATCTGCCTATAGATCGTCTCCGCGCCGTTCTAATAAAAGCAAAGCATATCAACGTTCTTCTTCTATTTTACTATCAACTATGAGTTTCATTGTTATCTCTGTGTTATGCCCAAAATCGCCTCTCTGTGCAGAATACAGATTTTCAAAGCAATTCAGGCATAATGGGTAAAAAGTCAAAGAAAGTTGCAGGTGTTATCAATCCACCAGCTGCGCCACAAGCAGTAGTAAACAGTAAGAAGGGTTTGATATTCGACACGACGTGCGCGGGCCTTGCCAGAACAACTTGGCAAGGAACTTATGATTTGTTAGAGGTCGAGAAGCCGAAGCAGGTGGTAGAAGAAGCTACCGCGGATTCATCGAAGAAATCAGAGTGCACTCTCAAAGACTTGGCCGATTCCTTCCTCCATAGAATAGCGGCAAGAGAACAAATGCTCCCATACACTGATGTTATCAAATGGGCAATTGAAGAAATTCCTATCACAAACAGAACTTTCGTCGCAAAAGATGGAAGGATTTTTGGGTCATTTAAACCGGAAGATCTGAGGCAAATGTATCATTTGCCTAAACCAGAGAAAGTATACAATAGCGCATTTCTGGAGAAATTCGCAAGTGAGAATGAAATCGAGTCTGAGCCCATCAAAGATTGGAGGCAGAATCCAAATAAGCACAAGCATGAATCCTCCGGTAACTACTCAGTCGACTACTTGTGTTCTCCTTATTGCTATGCCGCTATAATGATGTGTAGATTATAGGGTTTGCATGATTCTGCAATTTTTACCATTGAAATGGTTCCCCTCATGGAGGCGGCAGTCAACAGTTGGATTATGGATTGGGCTACTATCCTTTCGGATAAGCTTGCCCTGGCTGTCAGTGAATTTAGGAATAAAACCAGAGTTACCGAGAGAATAATTCCTCCGTTCTACTACAGTGCTTATATTTTAGATACCCTGTGTTTTAATTCTGAATTCCCTATTCTTGGTTGGAGATGGACCACACAGGACCCCTCACCCATCCATATTTACCATCGCAAGATGTGGAAGTCGTCTCATAAGAGTCACTTGTATCAAATTTGTAATGGTTTCATGGTTCCTGTCTATTATGCCATTTTTGATAAGCCTATTCCAAGGATCTCCTACCTAGCCTCTTTTGACTTGCCAGCAGTGGGTAGTTGGTTTGGGGAAGAATATTTTACTTATGTTAGAGTCTATGGCAGCCAAGCCAATCCCCATGTCCTCCCCTTATATGTCCCTGACAAACTGCTTGCAAGAGAAATTGCCTACCAAATTACAGCTAAGAGTACCACACAGACTCTTAAGCTGGAGAAGAAAAGGGGCTGGCCAACTTTTCCTTTCAAATGTGGAGTCTTTACCCTGCATGATTTAAAACATGCAGAAAAAGAAGCCTTGAAAATTCAAGCTCTAAATCTTCCTATAATCCCGAATAGAGCATATGATCCAAACAGATATGCATATGCCGCTCTCGAACATGCCAAATTATCAAAATTTGAGCATAAGGAAGATATATTCGATGATGTTTTTGCTTCAGCTCAATCAATAGGTCATGCTAAATAGCTTTCCAGGAGAAGATATAATGACGAAGGGTTATCTGAATTTAATAAGCTCAGGGAGCAGAGGTTGCAAACTCTACCCCTAAACTTATTAATGCCGACCCAAGCATCATCTAGCGAGCCTGGCCAGCAAGAAAAGAAAGAACCCCATGCTGCAGTGAAAAACAAAAACAATGAGCAGGAGGAACTACAGAAGAAAAACCAAGAAGAAAAGCTGAGGAAAAAACAACAAGAGCGTTTAAGGAAAGAAAAAGAAGAACTCTTAAAGAAAGAAGCAGGCAGAGATGCGGCAGAAGGAACAGGAGCAGCAAGAGAAGGAGAAACAAGAACAACTGTTAAAGGAGTCCCAGTCCAAACAAACCACCACCGATACTAATAAAGGTGTTGTCACAGACCCCGAGCTGCAAAAGGAATGGCAACATTTTAGTACCATTATCGGTGGAGGAAAGGATTCACAGAATACTGATACTCCTAAAAGCAGCAATGTGCAGGATGAAAACTCATCTCAGGCTTTGACCAAAGCCAGCGGCCCACCCAAAACTATGAATGTGGAAATAATCCCAAAAGGTCCTAGCGACCAAATCACTCTTCAAGTAGAAGACATTCCTCCGTTAAACGTCTTCTACAGCCCAAGGCACAGAGCCGTGGTAAAGCGATCGAGAAAGTGGCAAAGGCTTGATCAACCTACCCTCTTTCCCGACCAAACAGTCATGGGCAATATAGTATGGAAAGAGAAAATGGATCCCTCTGATGATCTGACCAAGCTGTCACAATATGCCAGAGCTTATTCAGCTGCCACCATCGATAAGGCATCAGAGGTAAGTCTTTTGCTAAAAACTAAAGACCATGAGATTTCCACATTGCAAGCGGAATTAGCAGATATTAGACAAAGGGCAATGCAAGCCGAGGGCCAATTAGCATAACAACAACAACAGGCAGTACATACAAGTGAACAGCTAGTGGAACAACAGAAAATAAATAGCCAATTGATGCAGAAATGGGAGGAGGAGAAACAGAGGATTAACCAGGCAGCTATACAGAGACAAAATGAATTGACAGAAGCTTTGGAGCAACTAAAAGCGGCAAATGAGCAAACTTTGAAAGCTAAGGATGATCATATCGCTCAAATTACAGCACAGTTAGAGGCTACCAAGGGAGATTCACAGATAAAAGAATTCAAAAAGGAGGCGATGTTAATCAACAAGGCGCTAGTAGCGCAAGTTAAACTCCTGGCTCAATCCCTCTCGCAAGCGGAACCACTCTGCGAGTTAGCTACAAATGTGAATGAGCAGGTAGAAAAGGCAAGAGATGACTTGAATCAAGCCAAAGAAGATATCACAACCTACCTTGAATGGCAAGATTCAAAGTCAGGAAAGGAATCGAATTTGCCTAGGATACTGGAGGTCCATAAAAACATATTGTTTATAGAATGGCAAACACAGGTATTGAAGGCAGAAAGGGCAGCATCAAGATGTGCATTAACTGCTGGTAATTTGGTTGATCTGGTAAATGATACTCTCTATCTAGCCAATATGATTTCCCAATGCACGCCCGGGAAAATTACTACAGCAAACACATTAGAGCAGACGTGCTACCCAGATTTAGAGAGAAAAGCAAGGTCAATTACCGGGGTCGACACTTTAAACATAGAAACATATTGGCGGTTCCTTATCAAGCCTCATGAACAACGATCTGCCCTCAAATGCTTAACCGATGCCGTTCAATGCATGATCCCAGACATCCAAGACTCCACATATGCAGCCCAGCTCAACTCCCGGCTCAACAAACCTCCTAAAATTGAGCCGATGCTTGCCATCAATCAACTCAGGTTCAAAGGGAAACAGCCGACTGAATGACTCATCCTCCAGCTCCTCGGATCGCCAGCATAAATAGCATCAAGAAATTATTGATATCAGCTTAGTTAGCTTTTCGGTTTTGTAGATATTTAGATTATCATAGTATTTATAGACCCTTTCATGTTTTTAGAAAGGGTCGTAAAATTTTGTAATAGATTTAACAGACTGAAGTTTGCACTATTGTGCTTCAGCCTCTATTCTTTTATGAAACTCGACCAGTCGCTTTACTTTAATGGAGAAATTTCTTGATCTAATTGTGCACTACTGTCATTGATTGGGAAATGTTCATGCGTTGAGGCAAAAGCTAAACATAGCGATTCATATCGGGAGTGGCTTACTATTCAAAATGGTATTTCTATCTTTTGTTTGAATTCATTTTCTGTATATGAATTTGCAGTGTATTTATTCCTGCTATCGTTAATTGTATGCATGCGCAACAATAGGAAATCTTACTCATTCCACTATTGGATGCTTAGATGATATGCCTTATTTTTTAATCATGTATGCATTAATGGTATGAATGCATAGAGTGTAGTAGTATTTCTTTAATCGTTGCGCCTAACTATTTAGGTACAGCAATCTTGAATAATTTAATATCTATGTCTTGAGAATGTAGTCATCTATATAATTGTATTATTGGATATAGAGCATCAAAAACTACACTTTACAGTTCAAATAGACTCCCGGGATAGCTTTATTTACTTATATTTCTGTCAATAGTTTTAGTCATCCGCCTATCACTAGTGTTATCTACAAAGTATTCATTCATCCCATTTATCTATTGCTGGGAAACTGGTCCCATTACCCCCAGTCGGAGCCACTTTCCCAAACGGAAAAGGAGCTGCACTAAGGTCCGGACCGGGTGGTTTCCCCCAATGTTGGTGCAGCGATTTTCGAGGCATCAACATGAGGTTGTAGGAAGAACTTTTGGAAGTTCTTAGAATTGTAGTAGAACCTTATTCTAGCTTAGGCTTGGAATAGATAAGTATATAGGAGACCTTAAGAGTAGTGAGTGGAGAAAGTAGAGAGAGAGAGGGAAAGATTTCTCAGTGCAAGTTCTAAGGGAAGAGGACTTGGAAACCAGGCAGCGGAGAAGCTTGGTGAGAGATCAACTTAGAAGAGTTGATTGGTTCCAGGTGTAGAAGCTCACACTAAAGCAAATATGGTTGTGGGAAGTCATATGGAAGGTTCAAAAGAAAGCTACGAGATGAAGGAAAAGGATGCTCAAACAATCCATAGGGAATTGATGAGTCAAGCAGAGATTGATAAGGAAATCGCTAAGATAAGAGGACAACTCGATGTATTAGTAATGCTGCTAGTAGATAACCAAAGACAAGGTTGGGTCTTGAAGAGGAAGCCACTGAGGTGGCATAGAGTGTATAAATTACAGAGAAGGTTACAAGAGAAGAGAAGTCAGCAGGTGAATATGCAATTAGTAGAAGAGATAATGAAGCTTGAACAGGTACTGGATGTTCAATTGAAATCTGAAGAACTCAGAGAAACTGAAATGGGAATGGAAGTATCCATTTGTGAACCAGAGAAAGGTGAATTTCTAGGTGAATAATAAGGAATTATTGATGACTTTCTGAACTATTGGACAAATGCAGACCAACAGGAATAAGTAAAACCTTGTATTGTTGAATCTAATAATTTTGATGTAATTATAGGTTTTGTAGTGGATAAGCAATATTGTAACGATTTCAGAAGTATGGGAGAGTATATTTCAAAAGATAAAATTTTTGAAGTAAAGGAGGATGGATAATATCTCTTAAATGAGAAAAACAGTGATGTATTGCAACAGAGAGCATTTAATAATATATTGATATTTGAAACTGTGACAACACAAGAACAATTTCTTGTGAAAGAAGGAGATGAAATTCAGTCTGGAGAACTGATATGTAAAGCAACAGTTGAGACTGTTGAGCCTTGTAAATTTCAGATTGATAATTTATGTATAAATGCAGGAAACATAAGTAATGATGAAGTACTTATGAAGTGTCACAGAGAACTCAAATTGTTGGAGTATTTGTTGGGTAAGTCAGAGTATGATAGTGTGATTGCAGAGGAAGAAGTTCACTATAGCGGACAAGAGCAAAAAGACATCATAAAAGCAGATGGTATGGAGGAGAGGCTAGCTAACAGTTTTGTGAATTCTGTGGGGAATTCAAATCAGCATACTGATGTGCTGATAAAGGAGGAAAAATCAAAGCAGAATACTGATGTGTTGCCAGAGGGAGATAAGGCATAAAAGCCCTATGATTTTTATTTTAACAAGTGTTTTATGAGTGCATGTTTAGTTGAAGATGCTGGAGGGAACTTGGCACAGATGATCAGCCAAATGAAGGAGGAAGACTCCATGGAAGAATTCAATCCATGTAATAGAGAAGTTAATTTGCTGGAGGAAATGCTGAATAGTCATGATTCGGTGATGAGAGAGGATAAGAATGATGGGGAGGTAGCAAACAAAGAAAGTAAAGCAATTGGAACAAGAGAAAATGAAGAATAAAAAGAAAATCGGTAGCAGTTTGAAGAATTGATGGACAACAGCAACAACCTAAAGTGAAGAGAAAGAAATAATAGTGAATGGCAGAATATGGACCAGTTCAAGGATGTGCCGGAGACAGAGATTAAAGAAATGTGGCAGTTAATGATGAAACAGTCCATATGGAGGAGATTAACAACAGTAGGAAGGATGATCAATCAGAGTATGAACCTAATTGACAAGAAGAGGAAGATAGAGCAGAAAACAGTAGACATACAACAGCAACAAAGGAGTAAAGTGTTTGGGCAGCTACAAACTAAATTTTGGGACCCTTGAGGTTTCTCAATCAACTTATGAAGACACATGATCAGGAGATCCTGGAAATTTTATACTTTGGGAGTCTGATGCAGGAGCATTCAGGCCAAGAAAACTCATCGTATTTTAGTAGACATAGGGGTATTGTGTTTTCAAGGAATTTTGTTTCCTAAGAGTGACTTAAATGTAATTATTAATGTTTTTAGTTATTTTAATTAGGGAAACTAGAATAGGGAATTAATTAAATAATGTGAGGCATATTTGTAAATGTTCTCGAATATAGGAGAACATGAGAGATTTAGGATAGTTGAGAGATTGAAGGATTAAGAATTAATTGTAAATCTTAGATTAGGATTCAGTTCATGAATCTATGGATTAGAGAGAAGTCTTAGGAATGAGGAAGAGATTTAGGAATTTTGTTAAGAAATTCATGGATCTAAACCAAAATTGGTTTTAGAATCCCTCAGTATAAATGTAAGCCTAAAAAGCAGAGACAAGGGTTAGATGTTGGAGATAAGTTAGGCTAGATAGATAGCAAAAGTGTGGTTTTGAGCCTATGGGCAGATTTGTAAACCAAAGGCCACTGTAAAGAGAAATCAGGCTTGAGGGACAGAGTCCCATTTTGTAATTACGTGTGGATTTATATATGTGCAGATACTTAATTCCAAGTTGTATAATGCGTGATTCAAGTGTTGAATTATAATTTAAGTTTATCAAAGTTGCATAATATAAATATATGCAGGTGGAATTGAGGCAAACACACAGAGAAATATATGAAAAGTCGGACCATAATGGAGTCTCAAATCCATTACAATGATTAAATCCAAGATTATGAGGGAGTGCACAGTTAAAACACCGAGAGATCAAAGTTTGGAAGAAACCCGAACTACAAAGAAGAAACTGGAGAAAACTAGGAAATTTTCTAAGTAAAAGGAAGGACAGAAGGAGCTAAGTGTTAACGCTCAGCAACCGTCGAATCTTGAAGATCGACAACCTAGATTAAAAGATCGAATCGCAACCAAGCCTTGGGGAAATGGCAATGAACAGGCACGATTAAACGTGGACCTTTGGATCTTGACCAGATCAACGGTCACGATCTAATCGCATATCAGCGATCGGAGGTGCCAAGGGTCAATAGTTCAGTGATGTTGCGATATCGACGATAGCAATAAATCGGCGATCGGAGTTCAGCATTATCAGTGATCGGGCGTCAGGGGCTTCGAAGATTAGAATTGAATGGTAATGCAAACCCGATATTACTATATGTGCAATTATATATGGTTTGAAATCCAATATTTCATTAATCACATATCGGATGAGATAGAGGCCTGTGTTAACAATATCATGGAGGAGCGAGGAGTGATTGTGATAAAGGTGCATCGATAACTATGCGAAGGTTGTACAAAAGGTGAAAAAGGTATGTTTTGGGTATAATTCTTTTGTAATCGGTTTATAAAGGATTAAGCGCAGATCCATGAGGTTTCATATATATAAGTTCAATGTTATAATGGATGGAAGATTTTATACGTTGAAGTCATATGTAACCAACGTTAAAGACGAGAAAGTTGGAAATATGCGCTTAAAGGTTTATGGAATGGTTTAGATGGGTAAATGAATCCTGATAGGAGGAATTATAATGAATGGTTTGGTAAAGTAATAAATGGAGGATAAGGGGTGATTTAAGCCTGATACATGCATATGAGTGAAGGGTTGTTATACACATATTTGGGCATTGCAACCCCAATCATATATGTCCATAAACCAAGGGCTTCTATGTCCCTAAAAGTGTTGTTTCATACCCTAAAGGAGCAAGGTCAGCTGATTACATCATCTCCCAGAAGTTCTCCATGAAAAACTACTCAGAACTGGTCAAAACTAGATCATCTCACTTGCTCCATGGTCAAGGTTGATGCATTGCACCTACTACACACGGGAGGTGCGATGCATACTGAAAAGTCCTTCTATAGGGAATAGACAAATGGCAGAAACAGTTTGCTAAGTGGATGATTAAGGAATCTTCTAGAAACTTCTCATATGACACTTGCCTCTCAGAATTCACCCAGGGATGAGTAAGAGATCAATGAAATCTCCAAGTGGGAACCAACAGAACTATCAGTGGAATGACACTAATCAAAAACCCAGAGCTGACTCACACCTCTGCAAATATCTATATATGGATCCCTCATCCCAGAGATCCAGAGGTTAAGGGCTGGAATCTTGTATCTTGTAAGGAAGTGTTGTTGGTTTCCTGGTGGAATATCATAGTGTTGGGTGTTCTAAGCTTTTCATGAGGTGAAGAAGGGCTTTCATGCTAGGAGGATGAGGCTGGGTCAAATAAATGGGTTGTAATCCTCTCTTCTAATCTTTACATCAATAAAGTTATTCAAGTTTTCCTCCAGATTCTTGTATGTCTGATAATATATGCATTTGTGTGGTCAATATATATCTGGTCCTATATTTTTTATGATTGTAGATCTCTGCACTTTGAAGGTATTATGTTGCTTTGACATTACAGGTACTCCTTGAAACGAAGTGGTCAAGGAAGGAGCGGCAAAGATCTGTCAGAGAGGAGAAGGAACAAGCAAGGAACCGAGCGAAAGATCGAGGTTGGTATTCTTTTCTCCTCTCCTATCTACTTCTCGTAAAGGAAAACAAAAGTAACTTTAATCTGTTTGTTTCTAAGATAGCTACCCGTCTTAGTGGGACTAGCAGCTCTGCATAGACACTAGATTTCCCGATAACAAGGGTGAGACTATGTTGAGTTAATTAAATATTCCGCATAGAGATTTGATTAAAGTGGGCCTTAACCATTCATGATTGGAGTTTTAACTCCTTAGAGAGTTAAAATTCCTGGGACAAATCAGATATATGCATAAGTCATGCATACTGTGGGTAAAGCAGGCATAACATTGTGTCGCACTTCATAAGTATTTCATCATCACTTATAATTCCTTCATTTGCACACAATTTATTAGTTTGAAAATTACAAGGTTCAACAGTCTCAACTGTTGCTTCACATATCAGTTCTTCAGACTAATTTCATCTCCTTCTTTCACAAGAAATTATTCCTGTGTTATAACAGTTTCAAACATCAATGTATTACTACATTTCACTTCATTTCTCATTCAAGAGACATTCTCCATCATTCTTTACTTCAGAGTATTTATCTTCTGAAAGATACTCTTCCATACTTTTGATAGCTTCAAAAGATTTTTCATCCTCTACTAAACCTGTAATCACATCGAAATTATTAGATTCAAATATACAAGGTTTCATATCCTCCTGCGGATCTGAATTTGTCCAGCAATTCAGAAAATCATCAATAATTCCTTCTTCAGCAAAGTAAACTTATTGTTGTCTTGAATTCGTACAATGGTTCATAATATCTTTACAAGATCTCTAGTCTTCATCTTCATCCTTTAGCAATTCTACCCACATCCTCTATGGAATTGTCTTTATGATCTTTCCATGAGCTACAACAAACCTCTACAGTAACAAGGCCTCCTTGCTACACCATACCTCACTAAGATTCTCTCCTTTGAGCTTATTCTTTTGGTATCTCTTTGGATCTCTCTTCTTTGGAACCATTTGAGCACTCCTACCTCTAGGTTGCTGCAATATTCTCACTTTCTTCTACCGCTATTTTCAAGATCTCTGCATGATCTTGTCCTACCATTAACCTGCACTTTGAATGGATTGTTCTCTGTTTCTTTGAATCTACAAATTCTGCTACACTTTATCTCTGTGTGCCTACTGTTTGTCAGATTTAAAATCTGATCTCCTTTTTCCTGTATACATACCTTCAAAACATAACTTTGTTGTAAGTTTTCTCAAAGAATTCTTACACGCATAATTTCCTTGTTCTGCTCTGATACCAATTGATGCAGCAAAAGGCGCATATGCCATAATAATGCAACATAAGATGCATATACCCACAGTATGCATATAAAATGTATGTCATATACATGTCCCGAGATTTTTGAATTCAATACTTAGGGAAAATTCTTTTAAATCAAGGTTTAAGGCTCCTTCAATAAATTTTATGCGAAAAAATTTCATTTAACTGTCCCAAGTCTAAACTTTATTAAACCTTTGAGTGGAACCTTATACAGTCCTTCATAATCTTTGGTTAATTCTTATTACCCATGCATATTAACCATGCTCTGGTCTTTAGACTTTGGTTAAACTCAAACTTAACCTATAAAACATTAATTTCGCTCATTTCTATTATAATTCTTGTATAATAGAAATATTTCATAAGCCACGTTTAAAAGCTTACCTTCCCGCCATTCCACAAACCTTTGCACATATATCGATGCTCTCTTTAGTGCATTCAACCTCTGCCGTCAATCTCATTCCTTAATTTGATGGTTATTGCGTCACCCGATTGCCAACTAGCTTGGCCAATCTCCACCATTGATCTGCCTCATCAAATCCAACAGTTATCATGCAATCTCGTGTGAAATCTTGCACAATTGATATCAAGTCGAGAGCGCATGAGAAAAGTGGTTTTATCTTTCCATCGTGTGCTACCTGTCAACCACTAAGGTTGATCACGTGAAATTATAGAATATCATTTACCACTTTGAGGCTGTACGAGATACTGCTTACTAATTACGAAGACCGCTCCACTATTTAACTAACACGTGGGTTTAATCTCTGCCATTCATATTCTTGACTTTATTTTACATGACTTAATCTTAGCCATCTGTCACACACAATCTCATCCATTGATCTAACTGATCCAACGGTACCTATGTACTATTACATTCTTTTGTTTCTCACTGTGCAATAGCCCATTCGACTTTTTTCCTATGTATTTGTTCTCGCCTTATGGTCTTCACTTGTTCTGATCTCAACCTCCTCTTTATTGCACCTTTACACTTCCTTCATAAATCCTTAGGTTTTAGGAAACCTTGCCTTTATACCTTCATTGTAACATTAAAGGCTTTCTCCAATATTGTCTATGTCCAACCCTGTAACACTCCTCTCCATATTTTGTCTCTCTCGGATTCTTTTCGCATTCCCTGCACACTTATGTTATGTAAATACCCTGACTCACACACAATTTATCATTCGATTACTCAATCCACACTTGCACAATTCATAATAATTGCATAATGAGTCTCTCTCTCTCTGTGGCCCGATTTAAAAAAATAATTGCATAATGAGTCTCTCTCTCTTTGTGGCCTGATTTTCTAATCAGTGACCTTTTCCTTTCCTGCCCGTAGGCTTATAATCAAACCCTATCCAACTCTCTAACTACTAACTCTCAAACTAACTTTGACTAACTCCTAGCTAGCTAACCCTCTTGTATGCCTTTTAGGCTTACATTTATACAAAAGGTTGTGTAACCCATTTCCTGGTTCAGATCCTTAATCTGCTCATCAAGTCCTAAAATCTCTCAATGATCCCTTGAGGATCTGAACAAATTAACTAAATCCTACGGATTCTCTTTAATCCCCGAAATCATGAAACCAATTCCTAATCTAGGATTCACAATATTTCAAAATCTCTCAATCCTCACTAATCACTCATCATCACTCATGTTCTTCAACATTCGAGAACATTTACAAATATCCTCACAATATCTAATTAATTCCTATTCTTAATATCTCTAACAAAGTTACTTGAAAGCCCTTAATAATTACATTAATTTAATAATCAAGAAACCAACTACCTTAAAACAAAAGACCCCCTATGTCTACTAAAATATAATGATATTTCTGAGCCGAATGCTCCTGCATCAGACTCTCAAGGTTGAAAACATTCATGGTCTCCTGATCATATGTTGATAGAAAACCTCCAGGGTCCGAAAATTTAGTTTGAAGTTATCTGAATACTATGTTCCTTTGTTGCTATTGTATGTTTGTTTTATTTTGTTTCATCTTCCTCTCCTTGTCAATAAGTTTCAAATTATGACTAATCACTCTTCCTGTTGTTGTCAATATCCTCCATCTGGACTGCTTCATCATAAATAGCCATAATTCTTCAATCTCTATCTCTAGCACATCCTTGAGTTGGTACATACTCTGCCATTTTTTGTCGTACTCTGTCCACTCATCTTTAACCTACTATTTATTATTTTCTCTTTGAAGTTGTTGGGTTCTTACTACCGCCCTTTCATCCTTACCCTCTTGTGATTTTCAAAACAACCTTTGTTCAATATCTGTAAATTTACTTTCAAAAAGTAAATTGTCCTCCAATTCCCCTTCCTCTCAAATAAATTACTATGTTGTTCATCAATTCCAGCATACTTTCCTTCCTCTTCTTTCTTTACTTGGTTTCTCATATGTGCCAAATTTTCTCCATCATTTGCAACAAAACCTGCACTCACAAAACAATTATAAGTTCTTAGTGCCTCTTATTCTTTTGGCAACACTTTAGTATGCTACTGTGATTTTTCCTCTTTTATCAGCACATCGGTATTTTGATTCAACCTCTTTAAAGGATTCTCTAAAGGACTCTCGAAATTGTCAACAAGTCTCTCTTCCACACCATCTGCATTAAAGATGTCTTTCTGCTCTTGCCCACTGTAGTGAACTCCTTCTTCTGCAATCACACTATTATACTGTGAGTTTTCCAGCAAATACTCCATTAATTCAAGTTCTCTGTGACACTTCATACGTATTTCATCTTCACTTATAATTCCTGTATTTGTACACAATTTATCATTTTGAAAATTACAAGATTCAACAGTCTCAACTATTGCTTCACATATCAATTCTTCAGACTGAATTTCATCTCCTTCTTTCACAATAAATTGTTCCTGTGTTATAACAGTTTCAAACATCAATGTATTACTACATTCTTTCTGCTGCAATAATTCATGCTTTTCTCATTCAAAAGACATTCTCCATCATTCTTTACTTCAGAGTATTTATCTTCTAAAATATACTCTTCCATACTTTTGACAGCTTCAAAATATTGCTCATCCTCTGCAAAACTTGTAATCACATCAAAATTATTAGATTCAAATATACAAGGTTTCACATCCTCCTGCTGATCCGAATTTGTCCAACAGTTCAGAAAATCATCAATAATTCCTTCTTTTGCAAAGTAAACTTCTTGCTGTCTTGAATTCGCACAATGGTTCATAAGATCTTTCACAAATCTCCAGTCTTCATCTTCATCCTTTAGCAATTCTACCCACATCCTTTGTGGAATTTCCTTTATGATATTTTCGTGAGCTGCAACAAAACCTCTACACTAACAAGTCCTCCTTGCTACATGATACCTCACTAAGCTTCTCTCCTCTGAGCTTAGTCTTTCGGCATCTCTCTGGTTCTCTTTTCTTTGGAACCATTTGAGCATTCCTGGATCTAGGTTGTTGCAATCTTCTCCCTTTCTTCTATCGCTATCTTCAAGACCTTTGCATGATCTTGTCCTACCATTCACCTACACTTTGAATGGATTATTATCTGTTTCTTTGCATCTGCAAATTCTGCTACACTTTAGCTCTATGTGCATACTGTTTTTTAGATTTAATATATGATCTCCTCTTGCCTGTATACATACCTTCAAAACATAGCTATGTTCTAAGTTTTCTCAAAGAATTCTTACACGCAAAATTTCCTTGTTCTGCTCTTATACCAATTGATGCAGAAAAATCCGCAATATACCATAATAATGCAGCCTAAGCCAATATACCAACAATATGCATATAAAATGCATGTCACATACATGTCCCAGGAATTTTGAATTCCATACTTAGGGAAAATTCTTTTAAATCAAGGTTTAAGGATCCTTCAATAAATTTTATACATAAACATTTCATTTAACTCTCCTAAGTCTAAACTTTATTAAACCTTTAAATGGAACCTTATACAATCCTTCATAATCTTTGGTTAATTCTTATTATCCATGCATATTAACCATACTATGGTCTTTAGAATTTGGTTAAACTCAAACTTAACCCATAAAACATTAATTCCTCTCATTTCTATTATAATTCTTGTATAATAGAAATATTTCATAAGCCACATTTAAAACCTTACCTTTCCTCCATTCCAAAAACCTTTGCACATATATCGATGCTCTCTTAAGCGCATTCAACATCCATCGTCGATCTCATTCCTTAATCTGAAGGTTATCGCATCACTTGATCGCCAACTAGCTTGGTCGATCTCCACCGTTGATCTACCTCATTAGATCCAAGGGCTATTGCGCAATCTCGCGTGAAATCTTACATGACCGATATCAGGTCGAGAGCGCGCGAGAAAAGTGGTTTTTCCTTTCCATCGTGTGCTACATGTCAACCGTTAAGCTTGATCGCGTGAAATTATAGAATACCATTTACCGCTTTGAGGGCGCGTGAGTTACCGCTTACTACTTACAAAGACCGCTCCACTATGTAGCTAACACGTGGGTTTAATCTCCGCCATTCATCCTCTTGAATTTATTTTGTGCGACGCATGAAATTATAGAATACCATTTACCACTTTGAGGGCGCATGAGATACCACTTACTGCTTACAAAGGCCGCTCCATTATTTAGCTAACACATGGGTTTAATCTCCGCCATTCATCCTCTTGAATTTATTTTGCGCAACGTAATCTTAGCCGTCTGTCGCACAAAATCTCGTCCATTGATTTGACTGATCCAACGATTCCTGTGTATTGTTATGTACTTTTGTTTCTTATTGTGCAATAGCCCATTCACCTTTCTGCCTGTGTATTTGTTCTCACCTTAAGGTCTTCACTTGTTCTGATCTCGACCTCCACTTTATTGCGCCTTTACACTTCCTTCATAAATCCTTAGGTTTTAGGAAACCTTTCCTTTATACCTTCATTGTAACATTAAAGGCTTTCTCCAATACTGTATGTGTGCAACCCCATAACACTCCTCTCTGTATTTCATCTCTCTTGGATTCTTTTCGAATTCCCTGCACACTTATGTTATGTAAATACCTTGACTCACACACAGTTTATCATTAGATTACTCAATCCACACTTGCACAATTCATAATTAAAATCTCTGTGTATATATAAACAAATAATTACATAATGAGGCTCTCTCTCTCTCTTTGGCCTGATTTTCTAATCAGTGACCTTTTCCTTTCCTGCACGTAGGCTTATAATGAAACCCTATCTAACTCTCTAACTACTAACTCTCGAACTAACTCTGACTAACTCCTAGCTAGATAACCCTGTTATATGCCTTTTAAGCTTATATTTATAAAAAAAGGTTTTGTAACCCATTTACTGGTTCAAATCCTTAATCTATTCATCAAGTCCTAAAATCTCTCAATGATCCCTTGAGGATCTCAACAACTTAACTAAATCCTAAGGATTCTCCTTAATCCCCAAAATCATGAAACGAATTCCTAATCCAAGATTTACAATATTTCAAAATCTCCCAATCCTCACTAATCACTCATCATCACTCATGTTCTCCTACATTCAAGAACATTTACAAATATCCTCAAAATATCTAATTAATTCCTATTCTTCATATCTCTCACAAACTTACTTGAAAACCCGTAATAATTACATTAATTTAATACTCATGAAACAAACTCCCTTAAAACACAATACCCCCTACGTCTACTAAAATACAATGATATTTCTGAGCCGAATGCTCCTGCATCAGACTCTCAAGGTTGAAAACATTTATGATCTCCTGATCATGTGTTCTCATATGTTGATAGAAAACCTCCAGGGTCCCAAACTTTAGTTTGTAGTTGTCTAAATGCACTGTTCCTTTGTTGTTGTTGTATGTTTGTTGTCTTCTATTTCATCTTCCTCTCCTTGTCAATCATTTTCAAATTCTGACTAAGCATTCTTCCTGTTGTTGTCAATCTCCTCCATCTGGACTACTTCATCATTAATTGCCATAATTCTTCAATCTCTATCTCTAGCAAATCCTTGATTTGGTACATACTCTGCCATTTGTTGTTGTACTCTGTCCACACATCTTCAACCTGTTGTTTATTATCTTCTCTTTGAAGTTGTCAGATGCTTACTACCACCCTTTCATCCTTACCCTCTTGTGATTTTCCAAACAATCTTTGTTCAATATCTATAAATTTACTTTCCAAAGGTAAATTGTCCTCCAATTCCCCTTGTACTTAATTCCTCTCAAATACATTACTATGATGTTAACCAATTCTAGCATACTTTCCTTCCTCTTCTTTCTTTACTTGGCTTCTCATATGTGCCAAATTTTCTCCAGCATCTGCAACAAAACCTACACTCACAAAACAATTATTAAAATGAAAAACATAAGGCCTCAGTGCCTCTTCTTGTTTTGGAAACACTTCAGTATGTTGCTCTGATTTTTCCTCTTTTATCAACGCATCAGTATGCTGATTCAACTCTTTAAAGGATTCTCTAAAGGAATCTCAAAATTGTCAGCAAGTCTTTCTTCCACACCATCTGCTTAAATGATGTCTTTCTGCTCTTGTCCACTATAGTGAACTCCTTCTTCTGCAATCACACTGTCATACTCTAAGTCTTCCAACAAAGAATCCAGTAATTCAAGTTCTCTGTGAAACTTCATAAGTATTTCATCATCACTTATAATTCCTGCATTTGTACACAATTTATCAGATTGAAAATTACAAGGTTCAATAGTCTCAACTGTTGCTTCACATATCAGTTCTTCAGATTGAATTTCATCTCCTTCTTTCACAAGAAATTGTTTCTGTGTTATAACAGTTTCAAACATCAATATATTACTACATTCTTTATGCTGCAATAATTCACTGCTTTTCTCATTCAAGCGACATTCTCCATCATTCTTTACTTCAGAGTATTTATCTTCTGAAAGATACTCTTCCAAAATGTTGACAACTTCAAAAGATTGCTCATCCTCTGCAAAACCTGTAATCACATCAAAATTATTAGATTCAAATATACAAGGTTTCACATCCTCCTGCTGATCTGAATTTGTCCAATAGTTCATAAAATCATCAATAATTCCTTCTTCAGCAAAGTAAACTTCTTGCTGTCTTGAATTCGTACAATGGTTCATAAGATCTTTCACATATCTCCAGTCTTCATCTTCATCCTTTAGCAATTATACCCACATCCTCTGTGGAATTGCCTTTATAATATTTCCATGACCTGCAACAAAACCTCTGCTTTAACAAATCCTCCTTGCTACACAATACCTCACTAATCTTCTCTCCTCTGAGCTTAGTCTTTCGGAATCTCTTTGGTTCTCTCTTCTTTGGAACCATTTGAGCACTCATGGCTCTAGGTTGTTGCAATCTTCTCGCTTTCTTCTACTATTATCTTCAAGACCTCTGCATGATCTTGTCCTACCATTCACCTGCACTTTGAATGGATTGTTCTTTGTTTCTTTGCATTTGCAAATTCTACTACACTTTATCTCTATGCGCCTACTATTTGTCAAATTTAAAATCTAATCTCCTCTTACCTGTACACATACCTTCAAAACATAACTCTGTTCTAAGTTTTCTCAAAGAATTCTTACACACAAATTTCCTTCTTCTGCTCTGATACCAATTAATGCAACAAAAGCCGCATATACCATAACAATGTAGCCTAAGCCACATATACCCATAGTATGCATATAAAATTCATGTCATATACATGTCCCTCGAATTTTTAATTCCATACTTAGGGAAAATTCTATTAAATCAAGTTTTAAGTCTTCTTCAATAAATTTTATGTGGGAACATTTCATTTAACTTTCCCAAGTCTAAACTTTATTAAACCTTTGAGCGGAACCTTATACAATCCTTCATAATCTTTAGTTAATTCTTATTACCCGTGCACAATAACCATACGTTGGTCTTTAGACTTTGGTTAAAATCAAACTTAACCCATAAAACATTAATTCTGCTCATTTCTATTATAACTCTTATATAATAGAAATATTTCATAAGCCACGTTTAAAATCTTATCTTTCCTCCATTCCACAAACCTTTGCACATATATCGATGATCTCTTTAGCGCATTCAACCTTCGCCATTAATCTCATTCATTAATCCGACAGTTATCGTGTCACCCAATCGCCAACTAGCTTGGCCGATCTCCACATTGATCTGCCTCATCAGATCCAACGGCTATCGCGCAATCTCGCATGAAATCTTACACGACCAATATCAGGTCAAGAGCATGCGAGAAAAGTGGTTTTCTCTTTCCATCGTGTGCTACGTGTCAACCACTAAGGTTGATCGCGTGAAATTATAGAATATTGTTTACCGCTTTGAGGGTGCACGAGATACCGCTTACTGCTTACGAAGACGCTCCACTATTTAGCTAACATGTGGGTTTAATCTGTGCCATTCATCTTCTTGAGTTTATTTTGCGCGAATTAATCTTAGTCATCTATTGCACATAATCTCATTCGTTGATCTAACTAATCCAACGGTTCCTGTGTACTATTACATTCTTTTGTTTCTTACTGTGCAATAGCCCATTCGGCTTTCTGCCTATGTATTTGTTCTCACCTTATGATCTTCACTTGTTCTAATCTTGACCTCCACTTTATTGCACCTTTACACTTCTTTAATAAATCCTTAGGTTTTAGGAAACCTTGCCTTTATACCTTCACTATAACATTAAAGGCTTTCTCCAATATTGTCTGTGTGCAACCCCGTAACACTCCTCTCTATATTTCATCTCTCTCGGATTCTTTTTGAATTCACTACACACTTATGTTATGTAAATACCCTAACTCACACACAATTTATCATTCGATTACTCAATCCACACTTGCACAATTCAGAATTAAAATCTTTGTGTATATATAAACAAATAATTACATAATGAGTCTCTCTCTCTGGCCTGATTTTCTAATCAATGATCTTTTCCTTTCTTGCCCGTTGGCTTACATCAAACCCTATCTAACTCTCTAACTACTAACTCTCGAACTAACTCTGACTAAGTCCTAGCTAGCTAACCCTCTTCTATGCCTTTTAGGCTTACATTTATACAAAAGGTTTAGTAACACATTTCTTAGTTTAGATCCTTAATTTTCTCATCAAGTCCTAAAATCTCTCAATGATCCCTTGAGGATATCAACAACTTAACTAAATCCTAAGGATTCTCCTTAATCCCCAAAATCATGAAAACAATTCCTAATTTAGGATTTACAATATTTCAAAATATCTCAATCCTCACTAATCACTCATCATCATTCATGTTCTCCTACATTCGAGAACATCTACAAATATCCTCACAATATCTAATTAATTCCTATTCTTAATATTTCTCACAAACTTACTTGAAAACCCTTAATAATTACATTAATTTAATACTCAGGAAACCAACTCCCTTAAAACACAAGACCCCTTATGTCTACTAAAATACAATGATATTTTTGAGCCAGATGCTCCTGCATCACTTTATTTCATCCCTAAACATACACATTATCACTGCGTCTCTCTCAACTTCTCACTCTCTATTTCTTTCTTCTTCCCTCCCTCTCTCCCCTCCAACTCAATCTTTTTATCACTCCCTCTCTCCTCCTCTCCCTCGTCCTTCCTCACTCTCTCTCTTTCTTTCCTACCTCCATCTCTCTCTCTCTCTGCCATCCAATCCTCTCACTATCTCCCTCCCTCTCTCCTTCTCTCTCTCTTCCCCTCCATATTTGTGTCTCCCTATCCCTTTCTTACTCTTCTCTACCTCTCTCACTTATCTTCCTCTCTCTCTCTCTCTCTTAGTTCCTCCTCTCCCCTCTCCTTGAATTTATCTTCATCTCTCCCTTGTCACCCCCCTATGTCTCCACCTGTATCACTCTATGTCTTTGTTCTTCCCTCCCATCTAGAGTTAATATATATCATGATATATTAATATATATTATAATATAAATTAGTATTGTATTAATCCAAAGTTATTAAATTTAATAATATTGATATTATAATATATTAATATGAATATTAGACTTAATAATAATATTATTATTAATTCTTTAATATTAATATTAGGGTTAATAATATTTTTTTGCATGGTATTAATAATAATCTATCCCATGGTATTCGGCCCATACACTTCACCTAAATAAAACCTTTTTTTTTTAGTTTTCTTAAATATAAAGAGGTCTATGGAGTAAATACAGCGTGAGTGGGCCTAATGGTTAAGAGCATGTGTTTCCTCCTAAGAGGTCACAGGTTCAAAACCAGAGGGGGGTAGAGTATGTATGCCTTCGTAGACTTAGCAGTCAAATCGCTGCACGGAGGTGGGTCCCTTGTCCCACAAACAAGGGGGTCTCATACACCAATTTGGTGCCTTTCGCATATTTATATTTTTACTTATTTACCATGCATTTTTTTTTGTGTTGGACCTCTTTATATTTTAAAGAGGTTTACTAACCTCTTTAGATTGATAGATTGATAGGGCCCACATTAGATTAAAAATGTTAAATGTTAAATTTAAACATTACATGTTTTCTTTATATTTTAAAGAGGTTTACTAACTTCAGATTGATAGATTGATAAGGCCTACATTAGATTAAAGATGTTAAATGTTAAATTTTAAACATTAACCTTTTTAGGTGAGATCTATCCCATACTGGGTTGTAGAGAGCCTCTCTTGACGTAATAAACCGTCAAAAACACCCAGGGATCGGTCCCGACCACACCAACCCTTAACATGGCTAGATTTTTGGCCCATAAGTTATCAAGAAGTGTCTTAAGTGTACATCCCATCACCATCTATTCTACATCAAATAAACTTATATAAA
>APFE030504462.1:28035-52727 GCA_000404065.3 Pinus taeda
ACAAATTATTAAAAATTATTATGATAATGATGATGGTGGTTATGGGACCTAAAGAAACAAATTATTTAGTTTGATATAAGGTTTTATTCTTATGCTCAAGAGGCTTGGAGAACTCACTTTAATTTTGACAACGTAAAAGGCTAAGAAGGTCAATATTGCAACAAAGATTTTGAAATTGAGATTTAATTTGGTTGTAGGCCGGGCACTCTAAGAGGAAGTGATTTTCATCATCGATGTCCGTATTATCACAGAGATGGCAGAACCTTTCCATCCATGGTGTTTTAGGAACTGCCCAACGACCCGTTTCACTATAGAGCTCATGAGAGTTTGTTCTAATCTTGGCTATATTAATTTTCTTCTTTGAACTAGTTAAAGCAAAGATACTTTTGATCTTCTAAACCAATAAAAAAAAACAAAGTAATAATTTTTTTTAAACAACATATTATAATATTTTATATGGAAAATATGAAAATAATAAATTTTATAAAATAATATAATATATATTTTATAATACTTATATAATTTCGAAAACATTTTTAAATATTTAGAAAATTAAAACTAATAAATTTTTCATAGAATTTCAGTAACTCCCATATTAATTTATGAAAATTTTGATAAAATTTCCATGACGTCAATATTAATTTATGAAAATTTTAAAAAAACAATAAACAAAATAAAATTTCTATAATTTCAAGATTTAAAAAGGAAAAAAACAGAATAAAATTATTTATAATTAACGCTACAATACACGGTAACGCTATTTATAATCTAACTTTTCTAACATTATATCCACGTACTACCCAAATAACTCACGGACGACTACAGCTCACAAAACTTTCCAGAGTCTTAACTAGCGCAATTACATGAAGCACTGCGAATGTCCCTCCGTTCAGAATATTTCTCACTGAATCTTCATTCCCATATATCTTCATACGTATCACAATTTGTAACCATAAAAATAAAACGTTATAGTTAACCTTGTTATATTTAAAAAAATTATTAAGAAAATTATAAATGCAAACATCATGGTGGTGAACTTTGTTGGTTCTAAGCTTTCTTTATGTGTTGAGCCATCCACGATCCTGAGACTATTAACTCCATACAGTTCTGGTTCACCACAGCCCCAACCTGACATCCTCCATGGAAATGCCTCATCGTATTCACAGTATCACCGCAGAACCGAGCCACGGTTGAATTGTCCAACTCTGAAATTCATTAACAGTCGCGCCATGAGAGGACTCACTTCGGGTTGTATATACAAATTTCCTCGGAGACATTGTATTCGGTACATGCATCTTTGCAGGTCCACAAAGTGGGAGTAATAGTTGTATCGAACATACGGATTGTCTGGAGAATGCCTGCTACATAGCCAGAGCTCTCTCCTCAACAATGGAAACCCTAACTTCTCAAATATGTTTCCACCATATACATTTTTTTGGTGTGAAGAAGCGCTCGCTTTCGTTTTCACTGGAAGCCTGCTGGACGAAATGGAAACCCTTATTCAGATTATTTAGCCCACACGTTGTATTTGCAATTGTTTGCAATTATGAAAGAGCTTGCCCAAGCTTCTGCAATAAAACCCAAAACATCTTCATACTATGGTTACGGGCTAGCTCAAAATCATACTGTTAGAAAGCCAGCCTGCCAGGTATTCATGTGGCGCGCGGGTGTTCAAATTTCAAATGAGAGGTACTGCTTGCTTTAATTGCGTTCACAAGCTATCTGGCGAAAAGCTCGAACCGTGGTTGAACAGAGGAGAACGTACGGATAGAGGCTGTGCAGTACAATGAAAAGACACAAGGGGGCACGCGCTCCGGATTGCAAATTTTCACCCACCAGTTTTCCGACTTCGGCAGCAGGATGGGTTTATCCGTTTATGCAAACGGACATCAACTGAGACGCAGAGGGCCTGCTGGCCACCTCAACAAGCCCAAACAATGTGCAATCGAGATAAGCTCGGCGATCTCGTAGCCTTTTTGTTATCTTGACTCAGCTAGTTTAGTTCAGATTTTTGTCTCTACTAGATTATATAGACACGATGTGTTTATAGCGTAAACTTTTGTACTCTATGTTTTCTTTTTTGGACTTTTTGTTCAAACGTTGATGTGAGTTCTCTAGTGACCACGAAAAACTATGCTTGGTTTATGCTTTCTTAATTAATCAATAAAATTTTAGTATAAAAAATTATATTGATATAAATAATAATATTATTATTGAAATTGAAGAGATAATGTAATATAAAAGAGTATTAATAATAATAATATATTAATATTAATATTTATTATATTGATTAATATTTTAAAATAATATTGTTAATTATATTACAGGTTTAATATAATAACATTAATATTATTATTAATAGTGAAGTTAATATCAATATTATATTATTTAAAAAAAAAAAAAATTATAATTATAATTTATGATTATTAAAATTTTAATTTTAAATTTAAATGATAATTTCAATTTAATGATAAGAATATAACATAGGGAAATGAGTCCATACATTTCTCAAAGCCTTTAGGCCATAACAATAGGCCATGCAAATGCAAATGCCAATAAGACCGGCCCGTACCACTACGACAAGTTGTTTGCAATGTCATACAAGTTGTTTGCAATGTTATAAACTAGGGATTGCTCCAAAAGGTGCCAAAAGGTGCAAAGAGAGGCGGATAAGATTATTAAACTATGATAATTTCAAAGATAAGATTATTAAATTATGATAATTGCAAAAGGCCATAACAATAGGCCATGCAAATGCCAATAAGGCCAGCTTGTACCAACCAGGTAAGCTCCATGCCCATTGCCGCAAATCACGGGCTGCCATGAGTTTTCTCCTGGTCCCGCTTTTTTCGGTTTAGCTTCCCTACCAACCTTTGTCTGCATCCGAGGCACATGACGTGCCCATTGACTAGCTCTCATGCACCGCATGCTCTTGTCCTGTTGCCACATTTAGCTCCATTGCTTCAGGAACCCTCCCTTTAAAATCTGGTCTTCTCTTCAGCATTCAGTTTCCTCTTGCATCGCTCCCCGCTAACAGGGCGCAGGGCTCCTCCTTGCGCCACAATTTTTACCCTCCCTCTGAGCCTCCTCTGGACTCAGCTCCATTTTCTGTTGATGGTCGGCTCTCCTTCTGCGTCGCGGGCTTTCTCTCCGGCTCAGGTGAGTTTTTTTTTTCCTGTTTATATCTTCACAATATTATATATCTCTTCAGGTTATGCTATCATCGTATTGCATTTCTGGGATGGTCTTGGATCTGTTATTGTTTTCATAAGTTATGAATTATGTTATCCTGTTATTAAACATTAATTCCGGGTGACTCTCCTGGATTATGGTTCTCCTTTCCCTCTCGGCCTTGTTTACAAGGGAAGATCCCATTCATGTAAGGTTCTTCTTTTTATCTATGATCTTCGAAATTCTGAACTATATGTTCATTATCTCTGTGGCTCCCCTCATTGCCTATGTGGTTGGGAGTCTCTGGGCTGGATAGCTGGTGTTCTATGTTGGAATCTACTATCTGTTTTCTGTACATGGTCGATGAATTCCAGTTAGATATCTCCTCATGAATCATGTGTATTTCTATCCTTAGGATTTTAAAGTCCCATTTTTTTTATCTATAGTCCATGCTCGGATTTTCGTCTCAAAATCGATCAATGGTGGTGTATTTTTCGAGTATATTGTTGCTGTTTTGATTGTCGTCCCTAGCCTTCGGCATAGCTAATGTTAGTTGAGCTCGGCTCTCATCTCTCTCCTTCCTGGTTTTCCCGTCTGCATTTTACAGCATTTTGCCGGTAGCTATACTGGAATTTCAGGTTTGAATTTCTCCGGCGATATAGATCATTAATTCATTTTGGGTTTCCCTATGGCGTGATTTCATCAGCATCTGCTTCCAAGTCTTTCTGCCGGCAGCTCACATTATGTGAATGGTTTTTTCGGGCTACTCTTTCTGTACCCGAGGGTCCTAGTTCTCCTTTTGTTCTCGTAAATAATAGTAGTTTTTTATGTACCTTCTCTGGTAGTATCTATGTCTCTAATGACATATCTTATTTAGCATCATTTTCTATACCAGCCCTCTCTCTTCTGTCGGGTATGAACCTTCCATCCAGGTATTTTGTTGACTGACTCATTTCTTCTTTGGGATCTTCTCTCTCTCGCTCATCGTCTTTCGACCTTCTGGGGCCTTCCATTGTCTTTTTCCTCTATCATGTCGGACGGGAATGACTCCTCTGACACTCAAGCTCTCATTAATGCCACCATTGAAGTAGAACGGGCCCATGGTGCCTCTCACAGCTGGCGTGCCACCGTGGAGGATATGATTCTATCTAGAAATGCCACACAGTCTCCCTTAGAGGATGGGATCCGCTCCCCTCTATCAACGGGCGTGCCAAGTAGCACTAAAGGAGTCTTACCTGATCAAGAAAAGCCTTTTAACTCTCACTGCTGCCCCATTAAAATAGTTCCTCCCCCGAAGGCAGTCACCATTAACAGTGTTTTCCTTGTGGAGAGAATTGACAGCTTACAAAAGTTAGCTCTAGTCGAGAAATGGCATTTCCCGCACATGAAGGATCCGGATATGCGGAATTGGTTGTCGGAAAAATGGTCCCCTATAATTGGCTACACCCCCATTATCTCGCGTCTAATGAAGGACTGGTATTCCTTTCACTTCCTCAAAGTGTTGGATTTGGAGAACATTCTTTGTAAACCATGGGTAGCTGGCAGAAGCTTCCTATCATTGTCTAAGTGGTACATAGGATTCGACCCTTTAAAGAACACGCCTTCTAATTGTATGATATGGGCCAAGCTGCCGAACCTGCCATTGGAACTTTGGTCTTCTGAGACTCTCTCAGAAATAGGGAACTCGATCGGGAAGTTTATTTATGTTGATCCATGGTGCAAGGGTGAACGGGATAAGAGGGTAGCGTGGATTCTCGTTGAGAAGCCTTTCAAAGGTGCATACCCTGAATACATCGATATCAATTGGGATGGTATGCAGATAAGGCAGAGAATAGATTTTTGGGGCATCCCATTCCGATGCTCTCGTTGCCATCGGACTGGTCATCTCATCAAGGACTGCAAGATTCGCATCAACAGAAGGCATAATAAATCTCCTTTCATAAAAAATGGCCTTGGGGGTCTGCGTCTTTCTCTGCGGATCATGGTATCCAGATTTCCTCCCCCGACCATCCTGCTGAAGCTCCCTCCAAGGTATTTGTTTTTCCCCGTGTTTCTCCCCAACACCTTTCCGAGGCATCTCCTGTTTCTCCCATTCCTGAACCTTTTATGGAGAACTCCGTCCCCTCCCCTCTTGCCATGAATCAAAGGGATTTCACGGTAGGCTCACATACCATTCAGATCTCTTCCTCTCCATCCTCCCCGACCCTTCTTTCGCCATATCAACTGAATGTGTCTAAGAAAGGAAAAGAACTGGCAAAAGCACCCACCCCATTTAACTCTCCTTCAGACTCGCCTATCAATAACCCCGAGAGTGATATCGACCTTTTTATTCAAAGGAACCCTTTAGAATTTGAACCTCTCACCATTCACAAGCCATCTCGTCCTTTTCCCCTCTCTATCAGTCCAAATTCGGCCAAGAACATTACAGTTAGGAAGAAAAAAAAAGGTGACAGCAGACACTTCAGAAGCAGATCGATTGCCACTGATTTTGGTATTACTAATCTATCTTTGGTGGAAGTTCCTATTCTGGATTCTGAAGTCCCACAGCCTCTTAGAGCAAGCATGGTTGGCGAATCCTCTCGATGACCTTTCTTATCTCGTTGAACATTCGGGGACTGGGCGCCCCCCATAAATTTCTGGCGCTTAAAAAATTCTTCTTTCAAGCTCATCCAAAAATTGTTTTTATTCAAGAAACCATGCATTCCAGCAGGGTGTCAATAGCCTTCTTCAGGAAAATGTTCCCGACTTGGTTCATGGTTGCTACCAGGGCAAATGGTTTATCTGGCGGTCTCGCTGTCCTATGGGATCTTGCATGGATTAAAGCAAAAGCTTTCAAATGTTGTGCCGGGATCATGATCTCAGCAACGGTCAGAGGACATGCTCACTTGTTAAATCTTCTTAATGTCTATGCCCCATGTAGGAACAGGTCCCTTTTGGGACAGGCTGTTTGCATCTGATATATTAGACATCGACTCTTTGTTGTTAGCTGGGGACCTGAATGTTACCCTTTGTCCTGACGAATGTTGGGGTATATGCAGGAAGAAGGATCCTCTGTCTGATAAGATTAGAATGGGGCTCCTTAGCAGGAATCTAGTGGATGTTACTCCTGAACATATGAAGCCTACGTGGGAAAATGGCAGATTGGGGTCGGCATATATCGCCAAGAGGATCGATCGCTTTCTAATCAAAGCAAGTGTGATCGATAAATGGGGCATGCCATTTTCCTCCATTGCAAATGTGTTCATGTCCGACCACAAGCCCATTTTTCTTGAATGTAGATCTTTACATATCAGAAGGGAATACTATTTTAAATTCAACGGGATCTTTCTGGAGGACAAATCCTTCAATGATATAATATCAAAAAGATGGATGGAGTTGAAAGAATCAGAAGCGGCGGTCTTCTTTACCTTTAGAGAAAAAATTCAATGCCTTAAAAAGACTGCTAAAGAATGGCAACATCTGAAGATTAAATAGGATAAACAAGAGCTTACAAACATCCAAAAGGAATTGGATACCATCTCATCGTCCTCCTTCCATGATATGTCTTTCGGAAAAAGGAACCTCATCAGGTCTCTGGAAAAAAGGAAGCAACATCGCCTCAGTAAAGAAGAGACATTATGGAGGCTCAAAAGTAGAGCGTTGTGGCTTAAGGAAGGGGATCGCAACACCAAATTGTTTCACAACTTCGCAAACACCAGGAGGAGGAGGAATGCGATTTGGAAGATAGAAGACAGAAAGGGCGGTTTTCTTTACTCTCAGGAGGAAATCTCCAACGAAGCTGCTCGGGTTTTTCAGGTACAATATAAAAGAAATCAAAGTAATGCAAGTGATTTGTTCTGGGCTGTCGAACAAACGCCTGAAATGTTTGATGAATCTTCCTATGAAAACTTCATCAAACCTGTCACTGAGGAAGAGCTCCTAGCCGCCATGAAAGCATAAAAAAAGGACAAGAGCCAGGGCCCTGATGGCTGGCCCATCGAATTCCTTTTACATTTCTATGATCTGTTCAAGGTGGACCTTTTGCATATGGTGGAGGCATCACGTATGTCCGGAAATATACACTCTGCTCTATCATCCACTCTTATTACCCTTATTCCTAAAAATAAAAATTCTGCGTCTTTTCTGGATTACAGACCGATTGCTCTTTGTAATTCCCTGTTCAAAATAATAACCAAGATCATTGCGGAAAGGTTGAAGCCGGTGTTCAACCTCTACATAACCAGAGATCAACACGCATTTTTAAAGGAGCAGAACATCTGGGATGCCATGGCACTGACTCAAGAATGTCTCTTCTCTCTCCGAACTAAGAATATCAAGGCGGCCATTCTCAAGATTGACATGAAGAACGCCTATGACTGTGTGGATTGGGGTCTCCTCAGGATTCTGCTTGCGAAAATTGGTTTAAGAAGAAAAGGAATAGAATGGATCATGGCGTGTGTTGAAAATATCAACTTCTCGGTCATCATCAATGGCACCCCATCTCCCTTCTTCAAAGCTGAGCGGGGTCTCCGTCAGGGATGTCCCCTCTCACCATTGCTCTTCATCTTGGTCATGAACACATTAAGCATTCATCTCAACAAAGCAGCTTCGGGGTTCAGTTCCAGGCCGATCAAGATTTGCAAGGATTTTTTCTTATCCCACAATCTCTTTGTGGACGGCATCCTCGTCTTTTCTATGCTATGCAAGGCCTCCTGGAAATGTCTCTTTAACATCATTTACAGGTTCCAGTCTGCTTCAGGCATTTGTATAAACAAGGAAAAATCTAAACTCTTTCATAATGAAACTGACTTGGAAACAGTTTCTTGGATTGCCTCTCTCTTTGGCATTGAAGCAGTGTCAATTGTTAATGGGATTAAATATCTTGGTTTCATACTTAAGCCGACGGGAAACAAGAAAGGGGACTGGTCATGGCTCCTGGACCGCTTTTATAAAATAATTTCTGGTTGGGAGTCAAGGCTCCTCTCCTTGGCGGGAAGGTTTATATTAGTGCAGGCAGTTTTTTCACAGCTGGCGATTTACTGGGCGCATTTATTTTTCCTTCCTGCTTCTGTCATCAATAAAATGAAATATTTTGCAGCAAATTTCCTGAGGGGAGGAAAATCCATCCAAACAAAATTTCACTTGGTTAAGATGGATTCCATTGCAAAGTCAAAAAAATCGGGAGGATGGGGCTTGCTGGACATGAGGACAATGGGAAATGCTCTCCTATGCAAAACTCTCCTCGGGGGTATTTATGGAAATGGCCCTTGGAGCAAATTTACCAACAGAAAATATCTAAAGGGCAAAAGCATTGAATTCTGGTATAGAAGGAACTCATTGGGGATCAAAAGAGGTTCCGCCATCTGGCTTAGCCTCCGTAAAAATCAACCTTTCATTATGAGGAACTTTCGATGGAATATTTTCTCTGGTACAAACATTTTCATTGGTATTGACTACATCCAAGACGGATTGACTTCCCATATGCAGTCAGAACTGGTCGCTTTCTTCCACAAGAGAGGCATTTTCACATGGGAAAAACTTATTAAATCCTGGTCTAACTCTACACCAGATTGGATGGAAGTTGCGGATCTCCCAATGCCACCACATTTCCAGCCTATGTGGATTTCTGTTCGCCAAAAATTACAGGGACTGGCTATTAGAAGATCGGGGACAAAAGATGTTTTGGCATGGAATCTGCCACGTGCTCCTTAACCTGTTCGTGTAAAGGACATTTACGCTGCACTTTCCTTTAAGCAAGCTCACTCAGACCAACAGATCTTCCCATTCTCTCTTTCGAAAGTTGCATGTCCTCTTAAGATGGTTCTCTTTTCATGGCTCCTATTCCGAAATAGGAATCTTACGTGGGAGGTGTTACAGAAGAAAGGTTGGCAAGGTCCTGGACGCTACGCCTTATGTTTGTCAGCTGAAGAGACAAACTACCATTTGTTCTTTCACTGTCAAGCCTCTCAGCAAATCTGGTATGAACTCTCTTTATCCTTGGATTTTCCTTACCTTGGTTTTCCCTCTGTACAGGACGGTTTTTTCTGGTGGTGTGCTCAGACAGACTCTCGGCGCACTTTGTTTCTCTTGGTCTGTTGGACTATCTGGAAATGGAGGAATGCCTCCATCTTTAACAGCTCTCGGAGGCCCACTTCTTCCATTTTGTTCAGCATCAAGGCTTTCCTCGACTATCTGGGAAACTAGGCTTCCAATTTTCAATGACACGCAAGCCATATGGAATATTTTTATGAACATACTGCTTTCATGTTATGTCTTATGTACACCTCTGCCTATATGGTTCTACATTACAACCCATCTGTGATTGTTTTGACTTGTTTTTCTATGCATCTATAGCAATGGGCTACAACATGCTATAATTTGCTATGATCTGAACCATACTTTGTCAGATTTTGGTTTAAGATTTATAAACCGAATATATGTAAATTGATATTTTCATCAATATAAAATATGATTTTTCTTCTGAAAAAAAAAATGTCATACAAGTTGTTTGCAATGTCATAAACTAGAGATTGCCCCAAAAAATGCAAAAAAAAACGGATAAGATTATTAAATTATGATAATTTCAAAAATAAAATTATTAAATTATGATAATTGCAAAACATGCACAATCCCAGATAAATATATAGAATCAGGCGTTGGATTAGTTTCATACGCTAATTGTTGCGATCAGGCGTTGGGTTAGTTTCATACGCTAATTGTTGCCTGCTATAAGGAATAGTCCCGAAACCTACATGTGGATGACTTGTCTAACACATGTGCGTCTAACAGTTAAATGTTTGGACATGTACACAACCAAAGAAGTTCACCTTAATGAGGGCCTTATGTAAAAGAAACTATTGACTGTTAACTTCGCAAACCGATTTTACTCTACAAAAGGAGTATTTATCAGAAATTGTTAAACTAAAGGAAAAAGTAAACCACCCCTGGGGAATTATCAACTAAAGAACCTTCTAAGCAGTTATATTTCATTCAAAAATCTATTTAGCATTGTACTGTAATCACTATTCTGGAAATATTAAATAATAATTATCTATTTTAAGATAAACAGAATTGTAAGATTTTGAGATACACAGATCTAGATCTGCAAAACAATAAACAAGCTTGCAAGAGAAGGAAGGAAGCCAACAAGAATTGAGAAAATAATAAAAAATCAATTCTACAAAATTAGTTTTAGAATAAATACATAAAAGCAACTAAGTTAAGCTTAGTTGTACATGCAATAACTAAAGCTAACTAAAGCTAAGTGTGCTTCATCTTATGTTAATGTGTACATGTGCACATGCAAGCAATAAGTTAACTAGAGCTAATCTAGGTGCATGTACACCAACACAGCTAGTCTAAATGCATGTACACCAAAACAGTTAGTCTAAGTGCATGTACACCAACAAAAATATAATCAATATAGTTTTCGCCTTGAGTCTGAACTACAATAAACAGTGAAATTATTCCCATATAAACCAGAAAAATGGCATGCCCAACATGCAAGATTTAATTGCAAAACTGTTTCAAACCAAGTGTTTACCCATGAAATACCAAAATGCATATATGTATATATACAAATAACCTATACAACCAACAGTACAGGAAAATGATAACACCCAACCTATTTACTAATTACATTCTCGGCAATACAAAACTCACTTGAGAATATAACCACTGTAAATTATGAAGAGAAATTTAAACACTGTAATTCCATGAATTAAATCAAAGATCTTAACAAAAACGAAAACAAAACCACTGAGTTTGAAAACCACTGAGTTTGGTTGCGGCCAGAGCTAAAACGCTCAACATCCATAATAATTTAAAAACCCTCCAGTCGAGAGAGAAAAGTCGTTCTTCTGGAACAACCATAACATAATTTAAAAGCTTAGAGGAAACATAGCCACAAGAATGACCTGGTTCACTTCCGGGCTAAGGAGAAATTGTTGCCACCACGGTTGCACTGTGGATAGACCTGTAGCTTTGCCCTGCAAAGAAGGGGAAAAGGAAGTTGTATACGATGATGAGCATGCAAAACAAAAGACCTATGATAACAGAAACATCATATATTCAACAAGAGCCTTACCTCAGAGGGTTGGCGTGTACTGGGTGATAATGTTGAAAAACTTTCCAGGAAGACCTTACGCTTTTGTTGAATGAACCTAAGATCCAAGTGGGATGAGTCTGATCATGGACTGAGAGTGAAATTGGGAAAGATTTATCCAAGACAGATAAACAAAATTCCTGGTGAAAACCTAAGAGAGGATTTGTAACACAGAAGGAGGGTTTGCAACGGCTTCTAACCATAGTTACCAAGTTCGTGTGAGAAGAATAGGTTAATTCGCAAGTTCGGTTCGGTACGACGACTAATTCTGTAAATTTCAATTCGGTACGGTGCAACATTTTTGTCAAAGTCCCTTGCTCCAGTTCGTTGTCTCTTGCTTAATCGCTTAACTTGAACAGCACCTGGACATGAATACCTAATGTGTTTTGTTAAACTGAACAATGGCCTCTCTTTCGCTACACTTAACAATGACCATAAGCAATACGCAAGGTATGCCATAAATAGATCTGGAAGTTTGATATATACACATCACATCTACATGGTTGACTAAATAAATATGAATTTTTTAAATTAAAGGATTTTCAAACATTGTTTATGGTGTTGTAGGTATACCTGATGTGTTTTGTTAAACTGAACAATGGCCTCTCTTTCGCTACACTTAACAATGACCATAAGCAATACGCAAGGTATTTATAACAATGACCATAAGCAATACGCAAGGTATGCCATAAATAGATCTGGAAGTTTGATATATACACATCACATCTACATGGTTGACTAAATAAATATGAATTTTTTAAATTAAAGGATTTTCAAACATTGTTTATGGTGTTGTAGGTATGTAAATTTAAAAGTATTCATTTACTTTTTTTTTTGGGGTTAAAAAATAAAATTTGCATTTATTTCATTAAATTAAAAACTTATTTTTCAATGGTTGAATTAGTGGAAATAGGTCATTGAATTTACTTTTTAGTTGTTGAATAGGAATCTTCAAGGTAATTTTTTAATTCCAGCTTTGCTTTTGTTGATTCATTGGAAGAAATTTTTAATTCCAGTTTTGCTTTGTTGATCCATTGGAAAAATACAAGTTCTGATTTGCCCAACTTTGGAGAAAATAACGGGCAAAACAAGTTTGGAACTAGACAACCTTATTGGAAAATTGAAATATTGTAGAGAAAGGCAAAGCTAATGCTAAGATCAATTACCTTATATATATATATATATTATATATATATATATATATTTTATATTGTCTTTTTTATTTTTTTATTTTTTCCAATAAGAAATATCAACTTGCTTAATTCATTATGTGATGTGGTTACAAAGCTTGAATACAGAAAATATCAATTTTTCTCTATATTAACAGATTGATAATTCTTATTGGAAAAAAAATAAAATATAATATATAATATATATAATATATAATTTTTATAGGAAAAAAAAAAAAATAGTAATTTGTATATTAGAAAATTTTATAAAATGACAAATTGCAATTAAGAAAAAAGATAATTCTTACCTTACAAGAAATTATAAAATAGCAAATTGGTTGCAAATCAATAACTCTTATATAAAACATAAAAAAACAGTAACTTCTATTTTGGAAAAAAATCAACTTATACACTTTTATATTTTTATTAAAATTTTGAATATAATGATTATTTATTTAAATTTATAAAATAAAAAATAAAAGAATAAATATATTAAAGTATTTGTAAGATGTATAGAGTGGAATTTTTCCTGTATTGAATTTAGTGGAGTTTTTTCCTTCCCATATTGAATTAGAATCTGAATCCAAATTCTAATTTGGTAACTATGCTTCTAAGTCCAATGAAGAAAAAGATACCTGTGGTGTACAGTGTAGGTTTCACCTCTAGCACCAGAAGAGCGAGGTTGCAAAGCGCCAACGGCCAAGGGAGAAATGAGAAGCATGTTTCGGAGTTGGGGAGAGGTGCAAGGATCTGGTTGAAAGGTTCAAGGATCGACGCTAGCAAGCGTAACAGGAAGAGCGAAATGAGCGAAATGTTAGACTGAATTTAGAATCTGAATCCAAATTCTAATTTGGTAACTATGCTTCTAAGTCCAATGAAGAAAAAGATAGCTGTGGTGTACAGTGTAGGTTTCACCTCTAGCACCAGAAGAGCGAGGTTGCAAAGCGCCAACGGCCAAGGGAGAAATGAGAAGCATGTTTCGGAGTTGGGGAGAGGTGCAAGGATCTGGTTGAAAGGTTCAAGGATCGACGCTAGCAAGCGTAACAGGAAGAGCGAAATGTTAGACTGAATTTAGAATCTGAATCCAAATTCTAATTTGGTAACTATGCTTCTAAGTCCAATGAAGAAAAAGATACCTGTGGTGTACAGTGTAGGTTTCACCTCTAGCACCAGAAGAGCGAGGTTGCAAAGCGCCAACGGCCAAGGGCGAAATGAGAAGCATGTTTCGGAGTTGGGGAGAGGTGCAAGGATCTGGTTGAAAGGTTCAAGGATCGACGCTAGCAAGCGTAACAGGAAGAGCGAAATGTTAGACTGAATTTAGAATCTGAATCCAAATTCTAATTTGGTAACTATGCTTCTAAGTCCAATGAAGAAAAAGATACCTGTGGTGTACAGTGTAGGTTTCACCTCTAGCACCAGAAGAGCGAGGTTGCAAAGCGCCAACGGCCAAGGGAGAAATGAGAAGCATGTTTCGGAGTTGGGGAGAGGTGCAAGGATCTGGTTGAAAGGTTCAAGGATCGACGCTAGCAAGCGTAACAGGAAGAGCGAAATGAGCGAAATGTTAGACTGAATTGAAGAGATGTCAGGTTCATATGGTTTACAAATGTCACGTTTAGACTGAAAAAGTTCACGATCACGATTGACCGGATGTAGAGTAAGAAACCATGCCCATGTCAATAGGAGAATGAAAGTGTTGACGACGGAACTGATACCCAATACTTGGACACCAAAATTTGTTAATCCAAGTAGATATTTCTTGACTATGCGTTTATAATTGAATTTTGTGGCGTTTAGAAGATGGCATAACAGAGAAAACTATTCTTGGTCGATTCATTAATGGAAATGGCTGAAACCAATTGTAATTGAAGATTTAATTTCTACAGCTTTGTGAGGGTTGCAGATAGATAGATTGTAGGAAGTTGGTTGTCACGGCCAGAACCCCAACCAGAACAATATAGTTGCTTTTACTTTCCCTCTTGATCAGGAGGGAATTTTAATTGAGAAGGCAGGTAGACATGGAAGTGCAATGCGAAAATGTGGAATTTGAAGGAATTTAGCCCATATCAAATGCAGAGGCGCATATACTTTTTTCGCCCTAACAAGTGAATCAAAAGCCAAAAGAAAGAAATAAAAGAAAAATACACCTTAAATAAGATTGAAAATATACTTCAAATATTTTGGTAGATTGAGAATTTTTAAGCAAGTTATCGCAGGCGTTGCCGGCCTTGTACACTAGATACACTATTCTTGCTGCCGATGAATCCCTCGCTGTTACAAACTCCACTATTACCTGCAAAACAGGCACACATGATACATGACACAAATTCAAAATAATCAAATGGATAGGTTAAAAATGCCGAAAATTCTGCAATTCGATTCTTATATCGAACAGTTCGGCAAAAATTTGATTCGCGTACAGGATGAGTAGTTTATCGTCTGCCGGCTTGAAAGGAGATCTGGTTCAGAGTTTATGGGATATTTCAATTAGTAGAGTGGTGGCATGTAAAGTTAAAAGAAATAATAGTAGAATAGCTTTTTTTCTGTTTGGAATCGATTGGCAGTAATTTTATTAGTGTTTAAATTTCTGGAGGTATGTATTTTTTTGTGTTTGGAATCTAATGGGTGTTTAAATTTCCGGAGTATGTTTTAGTATAGATGATACATGTCATATGAAATAAAGTTTTATCATCAATTTTTATTTCTGGATTTTTGGTGTTTGGAATAGATTTGGATTCAATTAAGAGTTTTGGTGTTTGGAATAGATTTGCAATAATCTCACTTTGTTGTGTTGTTTTTTGAAAGTTTAGAAAGCTTAAAAATTTCATTATTTCTTTTTAAAGATTTAGAAAGTTGAGATTGGATTGCGAAGTAAGCAAATTCTATGTCTAATTTGAAATTTAAATATATTTATATTATGAAGAATTATATATATAGTTTTTAATATTTAATTTTTAATATATATTAATTAACCAATAAATTTATATAGATTTTAAATTAGACGGTGAGTTTTGAAAATAAGATAAATTTGGAGAGAAATATTTATATTATGAGAAATTATATATAGTTTTAATATTTAATTTTTAATATATATTAATTAACCAATAAATTTATTATAGATTTTAAAATTAGACAGTGAGTTTTGAAAATAAAATAAATTTTTGGAGAGAAGAGTTGTTTTTTTATATTGTAAGTTTAAAATTATTTATATTAATTAAAATTAATAAAATTATTTAAATTTAAAAATAATAAAAAAGAAATATTTATATATATAATATGGAATTCGAATTAGAATTTAGTCACTATAGTTTTTATCATGGCCAATACAATAAGACAGACTACTATTATCGTGGCCAATGCAATAAGACATACTACTATATAGTTTTTTATCAATGGCCAATACAATAAGACAGACTGCTATGTTAGCTCGGCAAGCACGCGGTCTTATTATATTGAAGATTAAAAGCTGAAGAGAAATCAGGAGATAGAAACATGCGACTCCGTTCACCACTACTAATGAGTATTTGATGCAGGAGCATCGAGCTCTGAAGAGACAGAAAGTGGTTGACAATTTCATGGAGGGACCAGAACACACCGTCATATATGCATAACTGTACAGGTGTCAAACTTGTCAGTTATTTTTATTTTATTTACTTGTTTTATTTTTCCAGAAAGTCGATTAGAGTTAAGAACTGTTTCTTTTCAAATAGAAATTATTAACATCAAAATAGGTTGTCAATTAATTAGTTCCTTTTATTAGTTAACTAGTCTCTTTACAAATTATATTAGTTAGGGGCAGTTAGAAAAATTAGTTCCTTTTATTAGTTAACTAGTCTCTTTACAAATTATATTAGTTAGGGGCAGTTAGAAACTGATAGACAGTTACCCAATCTGTTGGGGTAGTTCTACCTGAACAGAACTGTAGTGTTTCACGGGTTTTAAAAGAAAAACGATAAACATTGTAGGGGATTCCTCTGAAAAGAAGAGAGAGACACAATCATTCCAAAATAGATAATTTATCTTTATTTTCGTTATTCAATCATCACTGTACGAATTGATTTCTTACATCATATTATTATTCCTGTGTAACAAATTACGTTTGAAATTCGTTATTCAATCATCACTGTACGAATTGATTTCTTACATCATATTATTATTCCTGTGTAACAAATTACGTTTGAAATACAAGACTCACAGAATTCACAAAAGGAGCAGACACTGTAATCATATTAATTCCTAACAGAGAATACGGAAGAATATGCACAGGCGACCCATAGATAGTGTTCACAGAATAGCAGACGTTGTCGCTTTAATCATTTCCAGACAACGAATACAAACGATTGTACAGGCAGACAAAACCCACAGGTAATTCGTAAAACCCTCTAACCAATTATGAGCAGAGTAAGCACCAGAAAGAAATATATATATATTTTCTTGTATCATTTCATTAACTATCGTGAATAAGCATACACAGTCCAGAACATTCCACAACAAGAGTACTATAAAAGAACCGAACTTAAAAAAAAACCAGAACCTCGAACTTGCATTTCGCACAGGCGAATGATACATAGAGGCAGAGTCTAAATAAATTGTCACAGAAATGAAACGCGAGTAGAGACAGAGTAAACAAGTGTGCAAATCTATTACATAGCAAGATACAGGACGAGGGTTTCACAACAGCGAATACCCATTTCGCAAAGTAGCTAAATAAGGATATACAAGACGAGGGTTTGATGCCCCAAGAACCCAACTCATAAAACGGAAGTTCCATCAACTGAAGAGCGATATTACAGGAAAAAGAGTCCAAAACGGAGAACCAGTGTACAGGACCCAAGAGGGTCACACCATCAACAGGAAATCTAACTAATTCACTGCTCAAACGATAGACCCGAAGAACAACGAATTTACAGAACCTCTACGACACAGCATACGAATGTGGAAGGACCCTACCCGGAGGGAAGAACCGGAGAGTGCAAACGACTACCGAGACAGTTGAAAGACATTGAGCCACATACCCCGACTGTAACAAACCACCTGTAGACAAAGGGGAACGAATTAGTAAGAGTACATGCATATACACCCATTTAAAAACAAGCAATTGAAATGAGTTAAGGCATAGAGTTCACCTGGAGCCGAGAAGGCCGAGTTGAGAAGACGGACAACCATTAAAACTTGAAGACCAGTGACAAAGGGCGTTAGAGTCAGTGAGATAAGGGACCAAAAAGTTTGGCAGAGAACCTGTAGTTACCTTGACGGCGAGTCGAAGCACGCTGGCCTGGAGGAGAACCTGTCATGAGCCGAGTTAAACAGTTAAATGAACAGAGCCGACACGGAGATAATCGAAGAAATCTTCCTAGCAAACAGTAAAACGAGACTGCAAACATAACGAGCCAAGGGTGACTTCGCAGAGCATTGAAACCTACCTCCATAACTTTGGAGAACCAGAAATACCCATAGAAATCCAGGTTTGCCATCAGAACGACAGAGGGACGAAACCCCCATAGAGCAGAGCGTGGGCCGAATGATGAAAAACGAAAAGTGAGAAATGAACAGGGTTGACAAAAGACCAAGGGTCATATAGGAAGAAACCGGGGGGTGGAGGTGAGTGAACGTGGGAACCGGTCGAAACCCTAAAACAGATATCGATAAACGTACCAACCTAATTTAAGTCAACCATAAATATATCCAGGACGCAGGTCTTGTGAGATAGGAAACATTTCAGAATCGGCGAGAGGCCATCAGTATTCACCCTTTCTTCCTATGATCAATCAAGGGACAACAATTGCTGATGACTTGCACGGATGGAAGGCATAATGCATGGGACGGATATCTGGCGATTAGAAATTTTGAAGCTTTATGAATAAAAGAAACATACAATATTAAGGTTTAGTATAAATTTCAACCTTAGATTTATTTTATTAAACTGAAATCCCAACAAACACGTCATTTTTCTTTAAATAAAATTAAAATTATGGAAAGCCGATTACTATACAGATCCCTATAGGCGAATAAATTCCTTGTCAGTGCACCTCTTATACACTTTATTTAGTGATTGTTTCTCACATGCAAGGTTGAGACGTGTATAATGTAATCACAAAGACAAACACCATACGTAAGGCGCGCTTATGTAGGAACATACATCCAACCAGTCACTACAGACGGGTTCTCGATGGAAAATTTCAGTAATTCCACCGTCTCCTTTTGTTTTTTTATGATAATGTCTCGTTTACTTGTTTGACGTACCATGGACACTGAACTAACCCTCCGGTCTTCGTCCAATGGCCACCCACGCATCTACAAAGAGTCAAATACGTACGCCAGTTAAAAAGCGGTGTTGAATAAGCAACCTAAACCTAACCCAGTTTGATTACACGCCACTAAAATTATCACAATAATCCACTAGTATTGACAAATTATAGGCAAAATATTTTACGAATAATTAATTTATTGACAACTTACACGCTAAATCGTTTACAAATAATTAGTCGGGGGAGCTTGTATTTTAGCCCACATGTAGCCGCCTGGAAATAAGCGATCGAAACTCATTGGCATCAGAGGGAGAGAGGGAGTATGGGTGCAGGATCGAGCATCGCTGAGAGATGGAGAATACTACAGGGAAGCCACCAGTGGGAGGGACTGACGGACCTTCTTGACCCTGATCTCCGTAAAAACATTCTCATCTACGGCAACCATTCTGCGGCAACCTACGACGCATTCATCAGCGACCGCCGCTCCAAATACGCAGGCAGCTCCAGATACGGTGGCCCTCGTTTCTTCGACGATCTCGGGTTAACAAAGGGGCCAACACAGTGGGGATACCAACTCTCCAGATTCATCTACGCCACCTCCGCCATCAATATGCCGCTAGCTTTTCTTCTGAGGTCCCTCTCCCGCGAGGCCTGGAGCCGCGAGTCCAACTGGATGGGCTACGTTGCCCACGTTACCGACGCCGGAAAGGCCCAATACGGGCGGCGCGACATCACAATCGTGTGGAGAGGCACCATCCAAAGTCTCGAATGGATGGACGACTTCGACCCCGGCCAGGTCGCGGTGTCGACTCTCCTCCCCGATCGAACAGACCTCGACGAAGAGACCGACAGGGTGGCCAGACACGATGCAAGAGTGCAAAGGGGTTGGTATTCTATCTACACCTCCGACGACCCCCGCTCGTCCTTCAACAAAACCTGCGCCAGAGACCAAGTCCTGCAAGAGCTCAAGCGGCTGCTGGAAATATATAAGGACGAGGAGGATATCAGCATCACAACCACCGGCCACAGCCTCGGCGCCGCCCTGGCCACCCTCTGCGCCTTCGACATCGTCATCAACGGCCTCAATAAACCCCATGGCAGAGCCACACCGATTCCCGTCACGGCCATCGTCTTCGCCAGCCCCCGAGTGGGCAACGATGCATTCAAGAAAGTGATCGACAAGCTCCCCGACCTCAGAGTCCTGCGTGTCATCAATAAGCCGGACATCGTCCCGCTGTATCCGTTAGTGGGCTACGCAGACGTCGGTGTCGAGCTACGAGTCGATACCGGCAAATCCCCGTACTTGAATAATCAGGGAAACATGATCTGCTGGCATAACGTGGAAGCGTACTTGCACGCTGTGGCCGGCACGCGGGGCCAAGGCGAAGCGTTTAAATTGGAGGTTGACCGAGATATTGCCCTTGTTAACAAGTGGCTAGATTGGTTGAAGGAGGAGTATTTGGTTCCCGATTCTTGGTGGTTGGAGAAGAATAAAGGGATGGTACAGGAGGAGGACGGGCACTGGCGAATAGCCCAACCCCCGCTTGAATATCGTCCACTACCTAACGACGAGGATTAGTCATCGCGGTCTTCTCAGTGAGATGCATGCATGCAGCCGACATCACAATAATAACAATGGTTGATATAGATATATCCACCACTTTTATTATATTTATTTATTATAATAAATATCCTTATTATTTTCTTACCTAATAAATAAGTTCCTTTGGAAATTTCTACTGATTAAAATAATTCAATCCAGAGTTAATCCTATGAAATTAAAATAATTCAATCTGGAATTAATCTTATGATAAATCAATATCTAGAATCCTAGGAAACAATTTAACAAATTTCAATTTAAATGCAACATCCTCATGAATGAATATATAAAAACTTAGATAAACAATTTAACAAACTTTAATTTAAATCCAATTTTTTTTACAAAATTTAAAATTAAAATTATATAATGATGATGGTGGTTAACCTCCGCTTCCGTTGAGACCAAACATTGGTCTATCAGACCTAAAAAAACAAATTATTTATTTTGATTTAAAATTTTATTCCTATGCTCAAAAAACTTGGAGAGAAGCCTCTCAAGCTCACTATAATTTTGAAATTGTAAAAGGCTAGGAAGGTGTGTTGTAACAAAGATTGTGAAATTGAAATCTAATGTGATTTGGGGCACTTTAAGAAAAAGTAGTTTTAATCCTCGATATTCCTATTCTCACATATAAAACATATCCTTTCCATCCATAAATGTTCCTATATATATTCCAGATAATTTCATGATTTAATGTTTATAAGTTTTTTATATTCGTGAAGTCATTATCACTATCACAACTGGTTCATCACCTATCAATTTGAATACATAAAATGGACTTCTTTGTCAATAAACTTTGCTTGAATTTTCATATTATAAGTTTCGTAACATATTTTATCTTTATTTTCTTCGAATTTTCATATTATAAGTTTCGTAGCCTATTTTATCTCTATTTCCTTTGTGGGCTAACTTAATTTTATAATGGATTTTAAATTTTATTATTATTTTTTAAATTTTAAAAATACGATAAATGAAAAATAATACATATACATTACATTTCTTCTCAATAAAAAAATTTGGAATGTCCCATCTAATTTATTTACAAGAAAGAAGACCAATTCTCTACCAGAATATTGCCGCCAAATCGTTCAAAGAATGACCGCTAGTTGCCGGGATTGGATCCACGGTTTGGCAGAAATTGTTGAGAATAGAAGTAAAAATACGTAGCAGAATATGGTACCAAAATGCAGCAAAAGGGAGCCACTGTTATGTCGTTCAAGGCACGAAAACATTGTAGTAAAGCCCATGATTTTGCAGTTGAAGGAGGTCACGGATTTGAGGAAATCTGAGCCATGATTTCGCTCTAAAGTTGGTAAGAATTTTATTGTTTTAAAGTCACAAATTTATAGTTAAAAATATTATGAAATCCCTAGGTAAAATGATCAATGAATTCGTTTATCGAGCTTCAAATCAGCTAGGTGTTAGCTTTCTAATTTTTCAAATGCTTTAATCTGGTTGGAAAAACACAGGAGGAAAGACACAAAATTCACATAATAATATGAGTTGCGGTTCAATTGATCACACAAATTCGCCCAAAATAACTTAACATGCACACACACACATTAAATTTGGACTTCTCTAAATATAAACTGAACTCAACCTTATTCATGCTTAACTAAGTTAACTCATACTCTAAATCTGGACTGCACTCAACTCTTTATGCATCATTCTACTTGGATCTTGCTAAATCTTCATGTGAGAGTAATTACAATTTCCAATGCTCCCCCTTAATTACGACCATATTACTCAACATAACTCAACTATGCCTACTAGACTTACAATAGAAATTAATTCAATCATCACTCAAACATGTTTGCTGGTCCATGTTTCAGCTAGGCTTACAATGACTCAAAAATTTTACAATTTTGCATTGTTGAGATTTTCTGTTTGAACTGAAATAGGCAGAAATCTCTGTAGGTGACAACAATAGAAAATCTGTTGCTGGATTATCTCCAGGTTGTTGGGAGCAAATTAATGCATCCTAAATTTGATGTGAGAGCAGTTAGATTCTCTCTACTATAAAATAGGTTGTCATACGGATAGCTGGGAGAGAGTGTGAGGATTCTTGATGTATCTCCAATTTATTTAATATATTCCTGATGCCTATGTTTGGTGGACATAGCCCAGATTGGTTGGGTGAACCACGTTAAATATTGTGTTTATGTGCTTCTGCTGTTTAATTGTTTGTTTACTGTGCACCTGATCCAACAATTGGTATCAGAGCTCGTTGGAGGAGTGGCACTGCTGGAGCATGGATTTGGTTTGAAGGTGGAGGGTGGAGTTGACTGTGCTGGAGCTGCACTGATCGATGGTGGAGCGTGACTGCTATTGGTGCGTGGAGAATTGATCGCTGGTGCGTTCTCCAGGTATTCTTTATCAGTTTAAAAAAAAAAAAACAAACACACCTGTGAATTCCAACAATTGGATCTATGACCAACAGCGTGGATGTGTTTTTTATTTAAAACAGCGTGGATGTGTTTTTTTAAAAACTGCTGGATGTGTTTTTTAAAAACATGGTGAATATATGTTGAATAGCCGGCATAGCTATATGTTAAATTCGGGTATGCAGCAAGGTACCAAACCATTGGATTTATTTAAAACAAAACAGCGTGGAAATATATATTTTGAAATAGCGAATTGCATGGGCGTATTTCAGTTTTGTCTTTGGTGTAGATCAATGTTCACCGAAAAAAACCGCATAAATCTTAAATATCAGATCAGTGCCCAGTGTTGAAGCGTGTCATTTTTTGGTAACATGCATAGTCGTTTCGTTTTTTTGTAACGGGGTTCACTGCCTTCATTCTTTTAAGACGCGCAGTTAAGAGTCTGTTATTTGTTAGCCATCCACTGGCCTTACCGATTCCCTGAGAGCGGCCGTTTGTCAGCAAATCTGATCGGTTGAGAGGCTGTCATTTAGTTATGTATTGAGTGGATGGTTACATATGCCATCAAAATTTACCATATAATTGAAGTTCACCGACCAACAAAACTGCAATTTTTGTTTTCACAGCAATAAGGCAGTTTGTTTTTTGTTGTGTCAAAACAAAGGAAGAGGCAAAAAAAAAAAAAATTAAGAGCAAAAAAGATTTTTTTTTTGTGAAATGCAAAGGGCAGATTATTTTTTAAAAGGCATAGGCAGTTTTGTCTGAGTGAAAACAACAAAGGCAGTGGCAAATTTTTTTTTGCTGGTTGGATATTGGAGATTATTGTGCTTTTTTGATATAAAATGGCGAAAAATCAAAGTGCCCGGTTTGAAATTGAGAAATTTAATGGCAAGAATAATTTTGAGATCTGGAAGGTGAAGATGCACGATCTGCTGGTTCAACAAGGTGTGGCGAAAGCACTGTTGGGGAAAAACAAAAGACCTGCTTCCATGACGGAGGATGAATGGGATGAGATGGATGCTAGAGCTCTGAGCGAAATTCGGTTATGTCTGGCGGACGATGTTTTGTTTAACATTGTGTCAGAGAAAACCGCTGCAGGCCTGTGGTCGAAGCTTGAGAAGCTCTACATGACGAAATCCTTGACAAACCGAATTCTCCTGAAACGGCAGCTTTACAGTTTGCGGATGAAAGAAGGTACCTCAATTGCTGATCACCTAAATGTTTTTAATACCTTGTTGGTGCAATTAAACAGTCTAGATGTAAAATTTGATTCAGAGGATAAGGCGATAACTTTATTATGTTCTTTACCTGAATCCTGGGATCATTTTGTCACTTCCGTAAGTTTTAGTACATCAGATATTCTTGAGTTTGACGATGTTGTTGGAGCTTTGTTGGCTGAGGAGACGAGGAAGAGGTCGAATGTAGACACATCTACATCAGAGGTAATGATGGCCAGAGGTCGCTCACGAGAGAGACACTCCGGGGGAAAGCATAGCGACTCTCGTTCAAAGTCCAAAGGAAAGAAGCCAAAGATGAAGTGCTGGCATTGTGGCAAGGCTGGACATCTGAAAAAGGATTGTTGGAAGCGAAAGAAGGCTGATAAAGAGGGCTCTTCGACAGAAAAGAAGGAAGCCAATACCACAGATACAGGTTCAGTTTCAGGTATGAGTGATGAGGTATTGTCTGTTAATGCTTCAAAACATGATCAACATTGGTTGTTAGATTCCGGGGCATCTAACCACATGTGTATTCATAAAGATTGGTTTAAAACATATAGATCAATTGATGATGGTGTTGTGTACATGGGTAATGATGTAACATGTAATATTGTTGGGATTGGAAGCATACAACTACAAATGTTTGATGGCACAACCAAAATATTAACTGATGTGAGGCATGTACCAGACTTAAGGAAAATTTTGATTTCATTAGGAGCACTTGATTCAAATGGATATAAAACTGTAATTCAAGGTGGAGTTATGAAAATCTATAAAGGTATCTTACTAGTGATGAAGGCTAAGAAAGTAGGAAATCTATTTC